>VKOC01046851.1:0-36268 GCA_009364415.1 Spea multiplicata | reverse complement strand
TAACATAGAAACATAGAAACATAGAAAGTGACGGCAGATAAGAGCCAGAAGGCCCATCCAGTCTGCCCAACCTCTGAGTACTCTCCTTTAGTACTTGCCCTTATCCTATATCTAGCTTGGCATTATGCCTATCCCATGCTTGCTTAAATGACTTTACTGTATTAACATCTACCACTTCCACTGGGAGGCTATTCCATGCGTCCACTACCCTTTCCGTAAAGTAATATTTTCTGATGTTACCATTAACCCTTTGCCCCTCTAGTTTATGCTTGTGTCCTCTTGTTGCGGTTTTATTTCTCCTTTTAAATAAACTTTCTTCCTTTACTTTGTTGATTCCCTTTAAGTATTTAAATGTTTCTATCATATCCCCCCTGTCCCGTCTTTTTTTCCAGGCTATATAGATCCTTTAACCTGTCCTGGTAAGGTTTATTTTGTAATCCATAAACCATTTTAGTAGCCTTTCTCTGAACTTTCTCCAACATATCTATATCCTTCTGGAGATACGGTCTCCAGTACTGTACACAATACTCCAAGTGAGGTCTCACCAGTGATCTGTACAGCGGCATGAGCACTTCCCTCTTCCTACTGCTAATACCTCTCCCTATACAACCAAGCATTCTGCTCGCATTACCTGCTGCTCTACTGCATTGTCTACCTACCTTTAAATCCTCAGAAATAATTACCCCTAAATCCCTTTCCTCACACGTTGAGGTTAGGACAGTACCAAATATTCTATACTCTGCCCTTGGATTTTTATGCCCCAGGTGCATTACTTTGCATTTATCCACGTTAAATGCCAATTGCCACAGCTCTGACCATTTTTCCAGCTTACCTAGATCGTTTGCCATTTGGCTTCTTCCTCCAGGAACATCAACCCTGTTGCAAATTTTTGTGTCGTCAGCAAATAAACATACCTTTCCATCAACACCATCTGCAATATCACTAATGAAAATATTAAAGAGAATGGGTCCAAGTACAGATCCCTGAGGTATCCCACTGGTAACAAGACCTTGTTCTGAATATACGCCATTGACTACAACCCTCTGTTTTCTGTCACTCAGCCACTCCTTAATCCATTCAACAACATTGGGATCTAAACCCAGAGATTGCAGTTTATTTAAAAGTCTTCTATGTGGGACAGTGTCAAAGGCCTTACTGAAATCCAGATACGCAATGTCTACTGCACCACCTTGATCAATTACTTTAGTCACCCAATCAAAAAAATCAATAAGATTTGTTTGGCAAGATCTTCCTGAGGCAAACCCATGTTGTTTTTGATCTTGAAAGCCATGTGACTTCAGATGTTCAACAATCCTTTCCTTTAACATTGTTTCCATTAATTTTCCCACTACAGATGTAAGACTAACTGGCCTGTAGTTGCCCGACTCCTCCCTACTGCCTTTTTTGTGTATAGGCACAACATTCGCTACTTTCCAATCCCCAGGGACAACTCCCGTTACCAATGATTCGTTAAATATATCAGTTAACGGTTTTGCTAGTACACCCCCAAGCTCTTTTAATAACTTGGGGTGTATCCCATCAGGCCCCATCGACTTATTTGTCTTTACCTTAGACAACTGAAGCAGAACCTCCGCCTCGATAAACTCACATATTTCAAATGATTCAGTCTTTTTTCCCAACTGAGGTCCCATTCCATCATTCTCATCTGTAAAAACTGAACAGAAATATTCATTGAGGCAGTCAGCTAAACCTTTATCCTCTTCTACATATATGCCTTTTGTTTTTAGTCTAACTAATCCTTGTTTAACTTTCCTTTTCTCATTTATATATCTAAAAAATGTTTTATCTCCATTTTTTACTGATAGGGCAATTCGCTCTTCTGCCTGTGATTTGGCAGTTTTTATAACTTTCTTTGCCTCTTTCTGCCTAATTTTATAGATCTGTCTATCTTCCTCACTTTGGGTATTTTTGTATCTGCTAAAGGCTAACTTCTTGTCTTTCACGATTTTGGCCACTTCTGCAGAGTACCACAGCGGTTTCCTTAATTTTTTACTCTTACTGACCAACCTAATACAATTTTCTGTTATCTTCGATAAAACAGCTTTTACAAAATCCCATTTCTCCTGAACGCCATTTAAATTGTGCCAGTCTGATAATGACTCCTCTATACATTTTCTCATTTTAGAAAAGTCAGCTTTTCTTAAATCTAAAACTTTTGTTTTTGTGTGGTGTGACTCAGTCACTGTTCGTATATTAAACCACACAGACTGATGATCACTAGATCCCAAACTTTCACCTACAGAAATATCTGTTAACAAATCTCCATTTGTGAACACTAAATCCAATGTGGCCTTCTTACGAGTTGGTTCCTCAACCACCTGTTTTAAAGATAATCCCAATAAGGAGTTTAGAATATCCGCACTCCTCGTACAACCAGCTACTTTCGTTTTCCAGTTCACATCAGGGAGATTAAAGTCACCCATGATTATAACATCCCCTTTCACTGTCATTTTAGCTATTTCCTCCACTAGTAGATTATCGAGTTCTTCTACTTGTCCTGGGGGTCTATAAATCACACCTATGCGAGTTACTTTACTTTTGCCAAATTGTACTGTAACCCAAACCGACTCTAAGTTCTCCTCACCAACTTGTATTAAATTAGATTTTATGTTATTTTTCACATATAGGGCCACCCTCCCCCTTTCCTGCCCTTTCTATCTTTTCTATATAAAGAGTACCCCGGTATTGATATGTCCCAGTCATTTTTCTCATTATACCAGGTCTCAATAACAGCCACTATATCAACATTCTCAGTTGCCACAACTGTTACAAGTTCATGGATCTTATTCCCTAAACTGCGAGCATTTGTAGACATGACCTTTAGCTTGTCATTTAACACCGATGCTGCAATCACTTTCTGTCCTTGCTTTGGGGGGCAAAATATATGCTTCTCCCTATTATCTTTATAGACCAAGCCCCCAGATCCACCCACCTGGTTACTAAGTAAATCGCTTTCCCTTTCTATACTGTCTAACCCGGTATTTATTCCCCCCCCATTCCTAGTTTAAAATCTCCTCCAACCGTCTAACCATTCTCTCCCCAAGCACATTGGACCCTCTTGCATTTAGGTGCAATCCATCACGACTATAGAGATTGTACCCCAAAGCAAAATCAGCCCAGTGCTCTAAGAACCCAAAGCCCTCCTTCTTACACCAAGACTTCAGCCATGCATTTAGCTGCCTAATCTCCCGCTGCCTTTCTGGTGTAGCGTATGGCACAGGTAGTATCTCTGAGAATACTACCTTGGAGGTCCTTTTCTTAATCTTACTACCCAAGTCCCTAAAATTACCTTTTAGGACACTCCATCTTCCTCTTACTATGTCATTGGTGCCAATGTGCACCAAGACAGCTGGATCCTCACCAGCCCCTCCCAATAATCTATCCACTCTGTCCGCAACATGCCGAACCCGGGCACCCGGGAGACAGCAAACCATTCGGGTGCTGCGATCAGAGCTACAGATTACCCTGTCTGTTTTCCTGATTATTGAATCCCCTACCACCACAACCTGCCTGGGCTTTCCTTCCTTTCGGATCCCCTGCACATTGGATGAGCTGCTCTCCCGGCTGTCAGAGAGAACAGCCTCTTCCGCAAAGCCTACCTCTGAGTCTGCCTCCCCAACATGCTCACTTAAAAGGGCAAATTTGTTGGGAGGGAGAGACTCTGGGCTTTCAGAACTCATGTGTCTATCACAATGTAGTGAACAGCTTTGTAGTATATGTCGTGAAGAGTGCCATTGAAACATGGTACAGCAGATGGGGATTCCATTCCTGACATAAAGACTATGATGATCAGCTGGCTCTTTGCATGATATGACAGGGATGTCTACAAAAAAAGTCTCTAAATATGTGGTCCTCAGAGGCAATTTGGAACAAGCGCTTAACTATACCCATGAGTGGTTCTATTACGTGGTAGTAGGTAACAATCAGGAGAATACAGATGTTCTTCTACATATTGTTATATTGAAGTGAGGAATGTTCAAATCTCTTGTCAATTTGCCTCACGGAACGTCCTTGCTGGATAAGCATCCACAGAGACAGAATACTGTAGATATTTTTGTCTAAGCTCCTCATTATAAACAGATGTAGTGGAATTGGACGGCGTGATATATACATTATATAACTGATTCATTGCTATGATTGAGGTGGAAGTTGAGTCAGTGAGGGTATTATTATATATATATTGTAATTTTACCATTATGTTTGGCATAGAAAGGTTTTCCAAAAATATTTATGTGTAAATAAAGGATTAAACTCTCTAACTGTGAGACTATGACTCTGCGACTAAGATGAACTATGGCATTGTTGCATTTTGCATACGATACTTTTTGCCTACCTGCAATCCAAAAAATACTTTTATGCTAAATATGACCAGGTTAATATTTTTTAATCTTTAATATATTCATATTGCATATATGTGTGCGGAATTTATCATGATCCGTTTAGAATTTTCTAAAATGAGTTTACTGCATAAAAGTGTATGGTTTCAAATTATATTGTATATCTTTAGTCTGGGTGTGTTGAACACAATTGAACGAAATTTGTCAGGTACATAGAATTTAGAAACAGTAATTTCCTACCAAATGCATCTTTTCTTTCAAAGTTAAAATTAACATTTCACAATTGTATTACAGCATCTAAATTCTGAATTCAGTTCTTCTACATTCCAAAAGCAAATACAAGTGTCTACCACTAAGCATACTAGATGACACAAGCCAATAAATATTAGTTATATAAATATAAATGCATTACTTCTGATGGCTTGCAGACATATGCACCAAATATGCTTTTCCATTTTCTTTGCTACATTTCTAACTAAATGCAACATTGGAAACATCATTCTTACTATAGCAGAATGTCCAAATGCTTCTCTGAAATAATTATTTCATTTTGTGAAATTTAGCTATATTCTTATTTTTTTTGCAGGGAATGCTCAACTGTCGTGTAAAACCTAAGTATGGAATGATAGGCAGTTTCCTGCGTAACAAAAACTTCATAAAAGCTGTTTTTAAGTTGTTCATGTGATTCAGAGGAAAGAACAAGTTGACATGTGTGCCAAGATTTGTTAGCTTGTGGAGCAAGTGGGTTTAATTAACAACATTTTTTAGGTGTAATAATTTTGAAATTGAAAAGATGGTATTTCATTGCCAGGCGCTATTTAAAAATAAACATGGACAAGTTATTCTTTGTATTTTTTTTGTATTTAGAAGTTGAGTATTCTATATGAAAGTTTTGAAGGTCTGCAGTAAAGATGTATTTGACTACTCCATTTGAGTTACCCAGTTACAATTAGCCAGGGTGTTGAATTACAAAACATTTTCAACCATTGTTAATATTAATTAAGGTTAAATTATCATCCCCGGCCCTGTGTAACATACGCGCTGTGTCCCGAAGCGATATCCAGCAGTGGAATAGGTTGCATCCCTGGCCTTGCGTTACTGGTACACTGGAAACTGCGGAGTGACTCCTCTCCTGCCAGCAGGGAAGTGTATCTTCCTGCCTTTAGCTTCGTCATCGTTGGTTACTGGGCCTTGCTCCCTGTACAGTGAAGCAGGGGCAGCCTTATGAGGTGGAGCCCTCCCCTCCTGACCATATATAACCCCAGCACCTGATAGTTGTTGTCCGTGTTTGACCCTCGTTTTTGCTGCTGGACTCCCCGGTTTCTGACCTCAACTAGCTTTGGACTATCCCAACTGTCCCCTGCCCCTTAACCACGGCTTGTTCCTCGAATTTGGCTACCTGTTCTGCATGCCTCATCCTTTAGTTTGCCTGGCTATGCCCACACAACATTCTTGGGTTATCTGCAATGCCCCAGGGCTATACTTTCCTGCCCTATGCTCACAACAGCTTCTAACAGCAAGATTTGCCACACGTAAGGTTCTTCTCTGTCTGAGCCTCACAGACCCTTGCCAATCCTCATGAGAGGAAAATGCTCTGAATAACAAACAAACTATGTATTATAGTACATTTAGCATACATACGAGGTTTGAGAAAATAAAATGAAAAATTATGTACGAAAAATATAACAAATGAATGTGTCAAGGGATTTCTTTTTTTATTAATGCTGAAAACTTAAAATTTAGTACCTGCAACATTTTTAAAAGTTTACATCGTCACAGTCAAAAATGACTTTTAGCGACGCTACAATTTTTTTCTTATTCCAGTGCCATGCATCACTGCTGATAACTTTCTGCTGAAAAGGGTGGAAAAAAAATAACTACACCGCATATGATTCCTAACTCAGATATAAAAAAGAGAAAATAAACTTGTGGAAGAACAAAAGACAGGATGTGTGATAGATCATGTACTTGCCCAACATTCTGTTGACATATTGTTGGGTTACTTGAATAATAGCAAAACATTTCCCTTCACATCTGGTGTTTCAAACAAAAAGTACATCAAATGATTGCTATTGATTATAAAATATTTTGACAAGCACAGTAGATTTGAGGGCGAGTTTTTAGGTTTTATGAGAACATTGTTGGTATAGGTGACAGTTTAATCTGATATCTGTTGTTTTCGGCTGCAAAAATGCTAATTTAATATATAAATATATACATATATATATATATATATATATATTAAAACGTTTAAATGTATTTTATGCAGCAATCTACTTTAAGTGTAAAACACACTTTACCATTGTGCATAGCAGCAGCAAACTAGAGAATTTTTCTATGTTAGTCAGAAGAGGGCCGGCCATGTTCACCCAGTGGACAAATTTAGCCAAGTGATTCAGTAATAATGTAGCCCAACACATATTTGGCAGGCAACAAACTTATTCTACAAGTCAAAACACATTTACGGAAAAATGCAAAAGAAAGTGACTGCACACACATAAGTGAATATAAAATGAAATATACTTATAAAACTGTACACAAATGTCTTGGATACTTTCAGAGCAAACATATATATTACACTGTAGCTCAGATTGCTGAAGAAAATAATGCTGGTTCTCATAGAAAGGTGTCAGAACACACAGTGCATCACAGTTTGCCAAGTTGCAGATCAGTCAGGGTTTCCATGCTGTCCCCTGTCCACTGCCGAAAGTCCCTACAATGGACAGGTGAGCAAAGGAACTAGACCACGGAGCAATCAATAAAAGAGGCCTGGACTGATGAATCACATTTTCTTTCACATCATGTGGATGGCTGGGTGCGTGGAGAACACATGGCACCAGGATGCATCCATGAAAGAAGGCAAGACGGTGAAGGCAGTACTATGCTTTGGGCAATGTTCTGCTGGGAAACCTTGGGTCCTGCCATTGATGTGAATGTTACTTTGACATGTACCACCTACCTAAGCATTGTTGCAGATCATGTATACCCTTTTTATGGACAATGTATTGGCCTCTTTCAGCAGGATAATGCGCCCTGCCAAAAACGGCTCAGGAATGGTTTGAGAAATAAAACAAGTTCTAGGTGTTGACATGGCCTCAATCCAATTTAGCATCTGTGTGATGTGGTGGAGAAACAAGTCCGATTCATGGAGGCCCACCTTGCAGGTTACAGGACTTAAAGGAGCTGCTGCTAACGACTTGGTGCCAGATACCACAGCACACCTTCAGAGGTCTAGTGGGAAGAGTCTATGATAATGTTATGGCTGATCGGTATATATATTTACTTGAATGGGGCAATGCAATGCATGTTTCTGGGGGCTGGTGGTGCAAGCCCTGTACAGCCATTTTCCATTTACAGATGGCACCCTTTGAGAAACAACATCATGAAACCAAAAAGCTGCTTAAATGGACCCCATCCCTCTATTTACATGTGAGGGATATATATATATATAACACTTTTTACTTTGGGCCTGAACATCCCTCATGGTGTACATCCTGGCTGGTACCTACAGGAGATCCTGGCCTCTGCATAAAAGAGAATTAGGGGTTAATATGGCAGTGCTTCCACCTAGTAATTACTCCAGGGAATTAGAGTATAGTGTACTAGGACACATATATAACTCAAACACAAGGAAACTATAATGTAAAGTTGTCAAAAAAATGTACTCATGTATAAGCTTAGATCAGGAACCAAGAGCATTTCAATATCAACTGGTATACACCAGACAAAATATAGCTAAATCAAGCCCAGTCCAATTCACCTGCCTCCCTAAATAATTAGGAAAGTTAACAAATTCCCTACTAACTCATCAATAAAAATCTCTGCTTTAGCGGATAAGGCCTTCAGTGTATTTTTTTTTTTAAAGCAGATGACACTTACTTTGTCTATGTATTATATTTAGGACATCACTTGTTAATTGATGCTTTTTTTTATACACGAAGGAACTTTTTTACGTATTTACTGCAGAGGTTCCTGCGCCTACTCCGAACATATTGTCACTTTCCTGTAGCCTCGTTTTGGTATATAGTGTTATTCATACTTTAAAGGTGATATTCCACCTACTGGTGAAATGTTATAATTTTGTAATTATATTCCTAGTGCTGTTAAATGTAAAAAAAAAAAAATGATTATTTTAACCATGGGTATCTTTGCTTCATTCATAATGCCAAGACTTAATTGATAAACCGGAAGTCTCCTCAAATTTTCTGTATTGTTTCTATGTAGTTAAACATTAAGAGTAACAACTAAAATGACAGATCTGCACCGTTAACTAACCCTTTTCCGACCATTAATATTTTTTGTAGACGTTTAGCAAGTCTACATCTGTGTTGGTTTTTAAAACAAATGAAGAAAAACTATATAACGCAAGTTCGGGGCAAGTCAAGAAGATGAAAGAGTAGCGGGGCTTATCTATGAAATATACCGAAGAAAACATCAGCACTTCTGTTGTGTTTTTTTAATGGACTAACTACATCTTGTACTGACATGTTCAACCTCTCCTTTTATCAGCTAAAAATACTACCTACTTCTTAAATAAATCTCCAAAGCCCAGTGCATCCTGAACTACGGGAACAGTTTAAGATACAGTGATAATTTCCAAAACTGTATATTAGTATTTCTTTATGAGAAAGCAGATATGTCATTTATCTTGTAAGTGCAGTATGTAATACTCATTCGGTTTCTGCACATTTTGCAACTTTAAATTATTTCATTGAGAATTCAGTAGCATAAAAGACCTATAGGGCTATTAACTGAAAGTGTAGGGACTGCTGCCCTGGGGCGAAAAGGAGCGGGACTCGTGCCCCGGGTGCCCTAGCACCACGACATTCTCTCCTTCACACACATGGTTTCTGTTTTGCGGAGCGAAGTGGACCTCTAAGACTATGTCATATCCTAGCGGTCTGTTTGAGTGGTCAGGTCCATATCTGTAAGGAAACAGCAAAACCTAATTTCAAGCATTTTCACCCCCTTCGTTAAAAAAAATAAAAAATAAGCTACTGTTTTTAATAAAGATGTCTTGCCCTGAACTAGTTGATATCCAGTATCCAGTACGCTATGTGTTCTTATGTAAGTTTGTCTTATTGTATTATTATAAAGAATGGTTTCAGGGTATAATTTATTACAGACAAAATACTATAAAAGAATAGTTAATTTTCTGAAATTGTTTATCGATTCAAATGCAAAATGATTCTCTGTCACTTTCAAGTTGGTATCAAGTATAATAATTATTAACAATACAATATTTATGTTTGGGATAAATTGTGCCTATATCATTGTTTTAATTAGATCAGTAAAAGCATCATAGTGCACATAAAGAACGCGTATAAAAATTCTTAATATGAAAGCCAAAGAGAGCCATGAACATAAAAGAAAAAAGAATAGTGAATTTGTTGAGAAAATGTAACCACACAAGTGTATAAGCTAAGGTATGGTAAATAATGTTTCCCTGTTGCAGTTATTATGCATTGAAACAATTAATCAGTGCAGCATTGGCTTATGTTTGTTATGTCTTTTAACCATGCAATTTAAATTCAACTATGGCGGGTGTGTAAAAAAATCTAACACATAACAAAGATGGCACAGTATTCAATATAACTTAAGGTACTCTGTTTCATAAATTCTAGTTTCAAATACCGGTGTGTGTTTTTGTTCTAACATGCTTTCTATTTTTACAGGGGCCGATGTTATCAATTTTGATGGCAGTGCTGGGCTGACATATCGATTTAAGAACAAAAAGATGAAGACATTAAAAGACGTCATCTCACTCAAGTTCAAAACTTCGGAGAGTGAAGGTGTGCTCTTTCATGGTGAAGGCCAGCAGGGGGACTATATCACCTTGGAGCTTAAGAAAGCAAAGCTGGTGCTACAGTTAAACCTAGGTAACAAACAAACAAAAAAGTTATAAATAAGCAATATATATATATATATATATATATATATATATATATATATACACATATATATCTCAGGGGCCACTTAGCTGTTTTTGGCTGTGTTAACATAATTGATGGTTCCTTTACACCAAAGAAGATATTCCATTAAAAAGTGATCCTAAACTTGAACAGTGGTATGGATAGATGGATAGATAGATGGATGGATAGATAGATAGATAGATAGATAGATAGATAGATAGATGGATATAACATAACTTATAAGCAATGTATATGCTTTCATCAAGTTGCCAGGAACAATATAGTGAAATCCATTTTCAATTACTTATTTGTTCATCTGTGAACACATACCAAAAAAAAAGGAATTTATTATTTTCCCTATTGGATTTTTCCTGGTGACTTCATGAAAGCATTTACACGTTTATATGTTATATCTATCCATCTATACTACTGTTCAAGTTTGCTCCATATAGCTCCACATTTAACTTGGAGCGCCTTTTGTGAGTTCATTTCATTTATTTTCCTTTTTTAATTTGATCTATACAGATTTACACTATGTCTTTTTCGTTTATTTGTTTTAGATATTTTTATTAGTACTATGGATATATAATTGTAAGTTTATTTCTTTTTTAACACTGGATGTTTTCACAGCGTTGGTTGTGTCATCTGGCACAAGGTTATAATTTTGTTTATTATTTTATTTTTATGATACTGTGGCTATTTATGCATTGTATTTATTCAATTTCTATATTAAGTCAGTTTTGATTCTAGTTTTATGTAGCTGGTTAAGTTGCATCACTCAAGTCTCAAACATAAATGAATTAAATCAAAGGCAATTTTCGGTGATACATATCTATCACTTCCTAACAATATATTCATATTAAGAATGTCAAGTGATAATTTTAGACCAATTAGCATTTTCTACTCCACAGATATTTAATTTTATTTACACCTACTGAAAAAGAAATACGATTTCTGGATATGTAAAATGTTTATCTTCAAAGAAGGCAATATTATATTCCTGCTGTAAAGCTAGAGTACTCCTTGTGTCTACATGCCAATTAAAGACTATTTAACAAATAATCATCACAATAATAATAGTAATAATAAATAGATAATAATTGTTTGTTAATATCTAAGTAAATCTTAAAAATGCCATAATAAAATCATGAAACAGTGTTATCACACCATAGCGGTGACAATATTATTCTGTCGGTCCACTCTAAACAGTAATTCTCCGTATATACAAAATACACATATTTATATGTCTTGAGTTGATATTTTTAAAGCATGACTCCTTATTCACATAATGCAAGAATTGTCAAAATCATTGGTGCATATGGTTAATTAAGCAAAATTTCCATCACAATGCTAGTTGACGTTTTCCCTCAACAGATTCACTAATTCTAATTAAAAAATGTCAGCTTACGTGTTCACCAGTTGGAGCTCACAAGTGTTTTTGGAGTTCAGTGTTGGGTCCCTCAGCAGCATGAACCTTATTGAATCTCGTAGATAAAAGATCTGGGGAGCTGCTGTGCTTAGCTAAAGTTATTAGCAACTTCCATACAATGAATTTGTTGCCTGTTCTTATTATAGCGGCGTGAAAAACCTTGCCCACTGAAATCAGTGTGAATTTATCAGAAATGTACCTGGCAATTTGCTCAAGGTAAAAGAAGCTATGATTGAATTTACCTAGATTGTAGCAACTTCATCATAAGTAATTTATTCATTTCAATTTCAGGAAGCAACCAATATGGATCCATTTATGGTCACACCTCGGCAACCTCAGGAAGCCTTCTAGATGATCACCATTGGCATTCTGTCATAATTGAGCGCCATGGAAGGAATATTAACCTGACACTTGACAGACACATACAACATTTTAAAGCCAATGGAGACTTTGATTATTTAGACTTGGACTTTGAGGTAATACAACACGCATGGCACATTTGTGTTATAAATAAACATTTGCTATAAAATAAGAAAATATATTTTATGTGTAATTTAAATTCCTTTAAACTTGTTTTACTTCAATTGTGGAAGTAAATCTACTGCATTATTTTGTAAAAATGCTACATTAGCATTCCATTTGCAAAAAATGAAACATATTGTAGTTTAAAGTAACATATTGTTTTGAGATGCTGGATTGCCCTGCTGTACTTTTACACAAATCTTAACAAGTCTGCAAATTGTGTTCCATATTTTGGCATCATAATGTTTTGATAACAAATACATGTAATGCTAAAGTGCACAGAAATATTAAGGGAGCAACAATGCAAATCTATTGGCAGTAATTCATTGTGTACCAGAGAAGATACAGGATGGAACAGAGATGATAAATGATCCAAATAAAATGTTATACAAAAAAAAATTACACTAAACTATATGGTTTATTGGCTTCTGGATTGGATAATTGTGTAGTATAAATGAAAGCATTAAAGAGTTAAAATGTAAGCATTAAGCACAACAAAACCAAAAAAAGACCCTGAAATCTTTTTTTTCTTAAAAAAGCTGACTTTTGGAGGTATGCCTTTCTCCGGAAAACCAAGCTCAAGCAGTAGAAAGAATTTCAAGGGTTGCATGGAAAGTATCAACTACAATGGGAATAACATTACTGACCTTGCCAGGAGAAGGAAGATGGATCCTTACAATGTGGTAGGTACATCATGTTTACCTTTGTACAAAGTAATAATAATGTAATATTTACGACAATTACAATAATAACACTTAAATAAAAACCCTATTATTAGTATTTTGTTACAAGGAACTCCAAATGACATCTGAGAGTGAAAATGTCCCATACCAAATGTCAACTGCAAATACATTTATCCAGCACAATGTATTATTTGCCATTTAAAAACCGCCTTAGGGGAACTTTATGTAGTGGTGTGTTAAGTGTGCTATTCACAATATTACCAAACAGTAGTACATGCAATCCATCCCAAAACCACAAGACATTTTTAAATATATCAATATTCATAAAATGCTGTTATATTAACTGAATACTTACCAAATTATTTTTTCTTTAAGCTCAGGGGCTAGCTTCCAAAGCACACTGAATATTGTTAACACGCCATAGAGCTGATATCCTATGGCCTTTGCCAATAACATACCAGCAGAACTATTGCCATAAAGGAGATGAATGGTGCACAAAAATAGCACAAAAGATCAGAAGTAGGAACAATAAATTATTTAGTAACTTGGTAGTTTAATCAAGAATTCGAGAGTGTAATGTGTTATCAGGCATGACACGAGGGAACTGTACTATGAGCGATTTTAGAAAAAATGCATATTGCGATACTGGTCCCAAAGTAGATAATTTTACTCCTTTAAATTTAAATTTAGAGGTCAACACTCACAGAGTAATATAAAAGTAATGTAAGCTTTTAGAAACAGAGAGGTCCCTTCTTTAGTTTTTTTACTTAAGAAGAGACTATTCTCACAGTCTTTGCTCTGATCTGTGGACATTGGTCCACCAAATATATTACATCATGCTTTGGACCCTAGAAAAGACTTCATAATCAACATACTTAGCTTATAATTGTTGGTGCCAGGAACTTGAATTCATAGTATGACTAGGAACTGCTCCATAATTAACATGGTTATCTCTTAATCATAGAATGGACTGTACATAACCTTTCTTTATGGCTTATCTTTCCGTGATGTCTTCTCCAGTTGACATTCTATGATAAGGGACATGATAACGATGATACATTGTAGCATAGATCTTAAAGTGACTCAATATTTTTTTCAAAGCATTTATTTTGATAACTGATTTGACTTTGGGCTAAATATTTTCTTAAAACGTCTACGGAAGATATACAAAAAAAAAATCAGAAGCTCAATGAAATGGCTTTGGAAGATTATTTATTGTAAAGTACAAGACGGGAATGTAGTTGTGTTGGAAGCAAAAAAGAGGAGAACATAGTTGTGATGATGTGTTCTAGTAATTTATAAAATAATCACATCATATTTTCTAAGGAAAAGTAACCAGACTTGGATAGTCATTAGCCAACAGTGAGTAAATGTTCTGAAGCACTTTCTCTGATGGCAAAAACTCTACAATAAATAGGAAATTCTTCACCTAGAAAGAAGCAGCTTTGGACAATTTAGAATTAAAGTGGAACCACAAACTGTTCTGATTGTGATTTATTTCCTCTTATAACTGCAGGTAACAAGAAAATTCTTTAATGGAATATGTTCATGTCAAAAAACATTTTATAGTACCTTCTTCACAGTGCTGGGCTAAAAAAAGCCAATATATATTCCCTTAAAAGGTAGCTTTGCAATGGTAGTTTTGCAAAGCTACCTTTTTAAGGGAATATATATTGTCTGTATATGTAATATAATAAGGTGTTGAATGAATCAAAGCCTGCTTCCAAATTAAGTACAGCTTAACAATAAAAGATAAGGTATACATTTATAGCATTTATATTCTTCTAATGTACATTAGTTAAAAACAATATAAACATTACCATTCAAAAGTTTGGGATCACTTAGAAATGTCCTTGTCTTGAAAATCAAAGACACTCTTCAATACTCCTTATGATGTTGTTAAATTTCAGCTGGAGTGTTATGTTTTGGTATTACCTGGTCTAAAAATGTATGTTTATCACCTTTCCAAAAATGGTCAGATATGTTATTTGCTCAAAGTTTTTTTTTAGTTAAATAAACTGTGTATTGTAAATTTTTAACCTAAATACCATAGTTCTTCAAAAGATAATTTATTTAAACCGTCACCACTCTGTTTCTTAGGTCAATATAAACTTCACCTGTGTGGAATCACGAGCAGTGTCTGTCTTTTTTAACGCCACAAGTTACTTGGAAGTACAAGGCCGTCATGCTGAAGACCTCTTGTCAGTAAACTTTCAGTTTCGTACTTGGAATCCAAGTGGACTTCTTCTTTTTAATACCTTTGCTGATGAAACAGGCAACGTAGAAATTGACTTGACAGAAGGAAAAATCAGCGTTCACATAAATATGACCAAATCCAAGAAGAATCGCATCGATATTTCCTCAGGTAGGTTATAGTATATATTCTTCTACAAACACAGGCTTTTCACTTGAATACAATATAATAGTTGTAATCAGGCCCGGACTGGCCATCGGGCACACCGGGCATTTGCCCGGTGGCCCGGGCCGGGCCGTGGCAGGGCCGGATTGACTTAGGGGCTGATGGAGCTGCAGCTCCAGTCCCCTACCTTAACCCGCACGCGCAATGACATAGTGAGAAGGGGCAGATAAGATGGGGAGAGGGGGTAGTGTGAATGCGTATGAGAATGAATGAATAAATGTGTGGATGAATTGTGTGAATCCGTATGACAATGAATTCATGTGAGGATGAATTGCTTGAATGATTTGTGAGACTGCATTAATGAATGTGTTAATGATTTGTGTGAATGAGTAAATGCAAAGATGGTACATGAAGGGTGGGCTTTAACAATAAATAAATAGATAAAAATGGGCTGCTCAGGCTTAAATGCCCGGGCCTATTTTTTGTCCCAGTCCGGGCCTGGTTATAATCTATTTTCTTGTGGAGATTACGTAATTATGTCTCAGCCTATAGGTTTCCCTGGTTTATTAACAATTTACAAAGCGTGGAGAGTTAAGACAAGAAGGAAGAAAATCAAATTTTAGTGTGGGATTGTCTCCTGGATGCATTTCAGTGTTATTGTCAATGCCTAAATTCCAATGCAGATTTTTATTCACAAAACACTAAACTATTATTGTTTTCCTGGTGAAATATTTAAAATCGGCCTAGAGATTGATTGTAAATTCAATCAGTTGAATGCAGTTTTTCAATATTTAAAATTGCTAGATTAGGTTCTTATCTTATCTAGGTTGCTGTGTCATAGGACAATGTGCTTTGGTCATGCTGAGAAAAAACTGTTTATCTCCAGCATGATGAAATTCCGAATGACCTGTGAAATGTTTTAGGAGTTTTAAACACACTTTAGCATTAAATCATAATAAATAAATTGTGGCTGAAAACAGAGTAAGAGTACACCAAATCTAATATTTATATTAACTTGTTACTGTTGTGGAAAAAAATCAACGTGAAACAGCTGGTCCAAATTGAGAGAGTATTATTTATTCAAAAAGAGTCCACTGAGGAGTTTAGATTTCAAATAAAACAGAAACACAATTTTTAGGTTGTACCAGGGGTGTACCTAGGTTATTTGGCACCCGGGGCGGATCCTGTATGTGGCATCCACACACACACACACACACACACACACAAAAATCCATGTTGGCAAGAATATTTAAGTCGCAATAAATGTCAACAGGAACAAAACGAGAAATCTGAAAAAATATATTAACTGATAAATATTACATAACATTTACAAAACAGATATGATACAGGATAACTCTCAACACTGTACACTGAGCCAGACATTGATCTGGTAGGCCTTTGCCTACGTAAGCCTCCCTGTCCCACTGCTTCCCCTTTAGCAGGCTGTCTGTGACACATCTGCCCCTGAAACAGCCTGCCTGTGCCAACTGTGTCCGGAACAGTCTGCTTGTGCCAACTCTGTCCCTGGGGCACCCCTGAGTGGCACATTTAGGTATGCTACTGGGTTGTACTAACTGTGTGCATTAAAATATCCTGTTATATTTATACATAAATGACAACAGTCACAGGATCTGTGTAAGTAAACATATGATATTATTCCTTTCCATTGGTGGACATTATTTGGCAGTAAAAAAAGTCAAGAGATTTTAAACCAAAACATCATAAACAATTCAAATATACGCAATACATTCCAGGTAGGTCTAATAAATATGTTTAATAATGATAAATCCCGTTTTGGAGAGAGGTGCACATTACATAGTTGATGCTCATTATATAGCAGTTAGCAAGAAACAAAGACATTTGGCCTAAAATGGATAGTTCTGGCTGACGTACAGATATTTCATAGCTCATTATGCAGATAAGAAAATTTGATATATGACACCATCTGGCACATTTACAGTTCAAAATTAAATTGTCGTTGGTGTTCCAAGCACAGTTGAGTATACATTAATAGAATTGTAAAGTTCTACTTGGCAATATACCTCCTGACGGATGATGGTTTATAAAACAAAAAAATACAAACATATCTCAGGCGAATATTTCCTATATTCTTTGTATTCTTTACTTTACGGGGAAGAAAATCTATACTTCACAAATTTTCTCATTTGAATTAATTTCCAATGAAGGTGATGGCCAGTTGTGCCACCTCTGCCCCTGAGGTTCAAAAAAGTTTCTGGTGCAAAGTAGACGTGGACATTTTGCAGCTACATGTTCTGAAACGATTCAGTTTTATGGGCCTTTGGCACTTTCTCATGAAAATTTCACATTGTCTGAAACTAAAATTGAATTTCTTTGCCTTGAGCATATTTGTCTCCCCTTAGTTAACATCTTGTTGTTAATCTTGCAGATCAAGGATAGATTACGGTGTAGGTGCTGTCAAGTGAGAGCTATTAGAAATTTGAAATATGGATATCTTATTGTCATGTAAATCTGTATAAGATAAATCTTACCTACTGTCACTAAGCAGCTTACAGCACTTGGGAATTCTTTGTGCCCATCATGTTGTCATAACCAAATCAGTTCACGTATATATATCAGCCTTTTAGTATGGAGACATTATTAAAATTAATTTTTTAATTTTAAATGTCGTTTATATGTTACTATGTTATTTTAGTGTAGCGGTTAACGTTACAATTTAGTACCAGTCTAATTTTGCTTGTTGGTATAAACTTCACAGAATAACTCTGAACATGCCTGGGATTTATTTTTAGCGTAATCCCAAATATTGTCCATTAAGTAACTGTTCCAAATGATGGTATAATTAAATATATATCTAAAAAAGTTCATAAAGATGATTCTAGAAAATGATGTCCTCTTAAAGTGGGCCCTGAAAATACAAATTGAGTTGAGGAGCCGCATGATTATAGGTAGGCAGTGTCTACCAATAGTGTTAGGTTAGGGACAGAATGAAATCTAAAGGGGGTGTGAATATGTACGGTTAGGCTTTATAAGGTGGGACACAGAGAAGATTTGGATTAGGTAGCAGGGAACTGAGGTTCTGGCTGTTTTCTTGATGGTTAATTTGTGCTACCTATTTGTGGTAAGTTTTGCGGTTTCTCATGTGAGGTATGGGAACCACACAAGTTAGTGAGAAGTTTTGGGCCTTTTCCCACAGGCAGGTCCCAAAGGAAAGAATGGGCTGTTGTGCCTATCCCACGTCAGTGCAGTTTACAGCTTGTGGTATGGTTACATTGCAACGAGTTGGAGGGAGTCCCCCAAGGGGGGTGGAACCAGTTTATATTTAGAATTTTAAGATGTATGGGGTGTGGTTGTAAACTCCTTTTGGTAAGGGTAGTAACAAGTAAGGCAGAGTTGACAGACACTAATTTATGGAAGTTAGGAAGTTACATCCTACATCCCATAAACTTTTATGCGTCACAGTGCATTGTACTTTACAAATCCAATTTGGTCGTCTGTCTTTTATTTAGTGGGGGCTCAAGAGGTAATGAGTTAATAATTAAAATAACGAGACCTCCAACATATATCTAGTGCCAGGATCAGGATTCCTAGGTTAACTTAATGTCTAAAGCTTGCTGTGTAATGTGTTTAATAGCCCAGGACTTGTAATGTGGGGTGTCTCTTACCAGGAAGGATGGAGTCCAGTAGCAGTAGGTCAGCCGGCACACACGTGCAATAGGAACCAAACCTACTTACTGGAGATGAGACAGTAAGTAGGAAGGTGAGCGAGTGCATGATGGCCAAAGATATCCGAAGGCGAGGTACAGAAAAGGATGAGGCATAGTTTGGTGGATGCCGAGGTCAGGGCTGGCAGCACAGTAACATGGTCACAAAGTAGACAGAGGTCAAAAACACCTGGATCAGGATATTCAGCAAAGGGACAGACACAGTAGGAAGCAAGCTTCACACACACTGTCAGCTCCGCAATCAGGGAAGCAGTCAATCAGAGGAGGAGTGTGTTTATAAAACCAGGTTATTGATCCTTAATAGTGGAGGGAGGAGTAGAGTAAAGGTAACCATAGAAACAAAATGCATTGGAGTACCCTAGTAACAGGGGGATTCAGAACAAGCATGACAGGACTTTAGCATTAACAGGTATGCTTTTCTGCGTGAAAATTCATTAAGATACAGAGTTTCAGGATAGGTGTTTTTGGACTCTAGTGTTTAGATCATAGCCCATGATTCAGCATTAATGAAGATGCTGCTTGAGTGTGGGATATAATTAACATACTTTGTGCCCAGGGTTCATTTCAGTGTGGATTGGGTAGAATACATTTGTGATAGGGAGAGGAGTGGTTTGGAAGCAGGAATTATGGTAGGTGTAGGAAAGTTAGAGCTTCACTACAAGGATTTGTTTTCCTCCCTCTCTTTTTGCTTTGATTGATGCTTGTGGTGGCCCCCGAAGGGTTGGTATCATTGTGAGACTAAGCTGTTAAAGTAGCTAGGAGCAGGAGTCACCATGAGCTGGGTCTCTGTTGAGAGGCAAACAATGTGCCCACTGTGCAAGACATGTTCCTCTTGTGCTTTGTCAGTACTCTCAGGGACCACAGCAAGTCATCAAGATAATATCAGTTATCACATTTAAGCTAACACATTTTCAGATCTCTGATCTCCCCCAACCGAGCTGGCACAGCCTTCCTAGACTTCATTAAAAGTCACTGTGTTGTATCCTGTAGTATTGAGTACTTCGCTTACCTTGTCCATAGATTGGTCTGGTGATTTGAGTTTGTCATATCCCATATTGTGTAAAACTCTGTGCAGAGTATACCAATCATTTGATTGCTGTTCCATAAACAAAATACATAAGTAAAGTAATAAAACCTTTAGATATATAAATATATTTATATATTTTATATCTCTATTTCTGTATTGCACTTTTCTCTATGGTTTTACAGTTCTCTCTGAAGTTGTTAGGACAGGTTGTGACAGTGATGTCATCAGTGTTGTGATATAATGCACTTATATTGCTTCCTAGCATGTAAAACCTAAAAGATCATCAATAAAACTCTTTAGATGACTTACCAAAAAAGGTCATGGACATCCACTGAAAAATATCTGCAGATATAAACTTTTGTAATCTCTAAATAGACACCAACTCAGAGGCTCTAAGTCCGTTTAGGAAAGTTTAAAGCAACCTTTGGAAATGACTTAGTAACAAGACCACAAAGTTGTACAATTTACAGCTACGAGAACGTGAATACCTATTTGAGCCTAACTTTTATCTGCATGCATTAGTTTTAAAAAAGTCGATATATACGTTGGGTTGGAAAATAAAAATAATTTTGGTGGTAAAAACCTTTCCTGTATTCTAAGGTCTCGCAATATCATTTTTTATTACGCTGAACTGTAGTTAATCTGCCTCCCATAATTTAAATTAACCATGGATATTTCTGGACCTGCTAATTGAAATCATAATGGTTTTAAAGCACAAAATAAAACATGTACGTGATAAAAACAGGAGCAAACTAGATTATTCTGAAACGAGAAACAGAAAGTTTAAAGTTCCACAGTAAAATAAATGTTGTGTCTAATACTGCATCATCATTTGTTTTTACAGATGCTATTTTAATGATACAGAGCTCTGATTAAATTACAAGCTTTTCAGCTTCTGATCTGAATAAGTTTGGCTCTGTTCTGTAATGAGTTTTCTAAATTGCATTATTTCTCTTAAGAGAAGACAGTGCTGCTTTATATTATGTGTTTGCCAAGTTGCTCTGAAAATAAGAAATTATTTTGTTTAGGTAAGGACTGCTTTCGGTATGGTAAGATACTACATTACTATCGGATGGTACAAGAGAACATACTATTTTATTTAATTGGTTTTCATCCGGATGTCTGCCATTATCTTTGGGAGTTCTAACATGACAAATCTTATACAGAGCAATTAAACATACACTAACTGGCCAAAACCAGTTACTTAATACTTATAATGGTATACCTTCTTTTGCTTCCTTAAAAACCTAGGGAGAAGAAGACTCATCCAGTGCCAGGTGTAGACCATCCATGGTCCCTTGGCTCATGCCACATGACAATTAAGAGTTCCAAACAAAAAGTCTGAGCTGGAATCCAGTTAAGGATTGATTTGGGGAAATATTTAGGCATTCAATGATATTCTAATGCTACATTTAGGTACAAGGTGTTAAGAGTAGGTGGAATAGCACTGTTTCTAAATCCCACCGGTTGTGATGTAATACTTTTCTGCTTTACAGACATTATGCTGAATGGAAAATATCATAGTTTAACTAAATGAACAATTGTTGTTTAGTTAAGTGCAGTGCATGTACTGTATATAGAAATATATGAAAGGACTTGGTTTAGGCGCTGAACATGTGATCAGCTGGAACAGAAGGTGACGGTATCTTTAAGGGACAGTATTTAGCAACTGTCCAGCTGTACCTATTTAGAAAACAGTAGGTGTGCAAGATTGGTCAGGCCATACAGCTGCTTGCATCAGTAAAACAGAAGGAAGCAGTGTCTCCGGTGCAATGTGGTTCATCGTGCAAACACTTCTTCCTAAAGTGTACCAGAAGGTAATGTGATGCGCTATGAGAGCATAAAAAGCATAAAAGACAAATTTTGTCCTCCCACAGATCTCTATATATCACAAACACCAATTAAAGGAAGCTAATCACACATTTTCCAATATGTTTCATATTTTAATATAATGCCATAATTTAGGTCAATTGACCTATTAAGTGTTTCTTGTATTAAATATTTCTATATGTAGATAAACTGACAAAGGTTAGGGAAAGAATGTGTGGCTCTTGTCAAAAGTCTAAAAAACATTTTTACATGTAGTTTTACATAAATTCATATATTTTAAAAATAATAAGTTAGTACGTATAGGCAGAAATTTTGTTTTTTTTAGATTATTTCACACTTTTATTGCTTAATTTAATTTGAGTATTAGTTGCATATGTAAAATATATAAGGAGTACATATATGTATAAATATATATGTATTCTATATACACATAGGTATGTACACACAGATCAAATAAAATAATACATACTACTAACATTGACCATTTGAGTACCAGATGGCAATTCATTAAGCAATTCCATTTTGAACCTTTACATCACATGGGGTTGGAAACCATGATTCAAGATTAGGGCTGATGTACCATGGTCTTTACAATCACTAAGCACCTTGGACTGAGCTCCTAGTGTTGGCATATTTGTGGTAAGGGAACATAGTTTGCATAAAACTTACATCAAAAGCAGTGATGCATGTCGTACAGTGCTGTGTAACATGATAGGAGTATTTCATCCAGTAAATGATAATAAAAAATGAATGTAGTGAACTAGTTCCAGATGAAGACTGTCTGAATTCATTTGGAGTATATAAATCAAGAGTTTTTACCAAAATGCAAATTGTAGAAAATAATGCAAAGTCTGTAGCGGAAAGAAGAGAATCAGGCAAGAATGTCCAATGATTAGCGGAATATCAAAAATCTCAAAGATCCAGAATATCATAATGCTGAATTGTCAGACGAATAAAAAGACTATGCACCACGGGAATAATGTTAGACATTTATCAAAGCAAACCAGAGGACCCAGTATAGATCATTCTATCTAAAAAACGAGACCTTTGAAAGAGACCTTTGAAACCTCTAAATTTTTGTGATTGCATATAATTGTTTGCTTATCTCCTGCATAAATTCACACAATTTGTCTAACTCCAATTCGCTTACACAGGATTTGAATTTTAGGGTTTGTGCTCTTCCGAAGGCTTTATGACACCTAGAATTTAAATTTAGCCTTGCTCTTGTTCACACATTTGCATCTTCAATTAAATGAACCTGGAAAAATATCTAAATGATTTTTACTAAAGTGAATGCTTTGAATTTACTCTGATCTCCCTGGAGCACATTATATTCTTATAAAAAGTGACAAAAATATGATCATTGTTAGATTTCTATAGCGCCTTCATATTCTGCAGCACTGCACAATGAGTAAACAGGTCATAATGAATAATGCATGACATAACCATCTGGACCAAGATGATGGAAGCATGTTTAAACAAGCTTACAGTCTAGAAGACCAAGTGGATGAACAAAACGACTATGAACGTTAACTGATATCATATGTTATAAGTCTGCTGGTCGATCCCAGCCATACATCAAATTCTTTTTTGTAAGATTTCTTTTGTGGTGTATGCAGGTCACAGTATCTGTTATTCTATTGATTTATGACATTATTTTCACCTTTGGAAATGCAAGCCCAAGCCAGACTTATTAAGAATGGACATATCTCTTTGTGACACAGAATTATAGAAATTAATGGGCAACTGAAAAGACTAGCCAAAGGTCAAGCTAATGAAGGCATATGTTATGTAAAGGTTGCATGGGACGAGTAAAGTTGAAGGTGATGTATTACCCCATCTGGCTTTGGGCCACAAAGACAGTACGCCTTGTGTTTTATTAAATGTGAATAGTTAAAACCAACAATTCAATTTGCCAGCACGATTCCAGACTATCATGTTTTGTGACATGTTATGGAAAGAACGATGAACAACTCATTCCGCAACAGAAAAACAAGCTATTTTGACATTTAACAGCATGGATGGAACTATCAACTCCAGATACCTGACATCTGCTGTAGATTGATTCACATACCACTATACTGATTTGCAAGACCAACCTTTTAACAGAATATGTTACTGGAATTGAGACGCATTATTGGCACTACTCGCCTACTACAGCAGGCATATTAAAAGTGGTATCTGAGATGTAAATATGCAGACAGGACACTTTTTTAATATGATTACCTCTAGCGCTATTATGTTATATCACAGTACTTAATGTCTTAAAGACCATCAACATCAGGTACAGCAAGCTGTGAAGGTTGTGCCAGCTCATCACCGATCTCCATAATGACAGATCTCCTTTGTGCCGAGCCCGTTGAGCAGCAGCACACCAAGGAGCTGTATGCCTCTAACTGGGGTTCTGCTTCCAGTTTTATGGGGTTTACTGGGGTTCTGCCCCCGCGTGTTATGCCATTTAGCATGCTTTCATTTTATCTCTATGATGACCCAACCCTTCACTAAGGTTTTTCTCTTTAAAACTTGTCTAACGTTTTAGTGAGAAACAAGCAATTCTGTTGACAGCATAAATCTAAAAATGTAGTATTCCTAGCCTTTAACCAATGGATTACTGTTAATTATACTGACTATAGCTGACTTGTTTGACCCTCAGCCTTCATACAACTCCCACCAACTTCAGACAGACCGTTGGACGAGAATGTTGTATTCCCAAAAACTTGACTGTCTCACCAAATGCTGTCCTGTGCAATCTATTCGAAAATTGATGACTAGTATAGAATGTTAAAAGTGAAATCGTGTCTTTTTTTATGTATTGTCCCAAAGTGACAGCAAGTGGTGCCTACATCTAATTGTACAGATCAAATCACATTAGCAAACCTGTCGTATGCATTGATTTGTTGCTTTCCAAATAAAATGCTGTGCATTTGCCACTATACTTTGTGGCAGGCAGCAATATATCTTCTCTGGCTCTAAAGAATTTTATAGATTCTTTTTAGGGTCGTACAGGATTTTGAATTGTGAATTCAATAGCCTAAAGCTCAGGTGCGTCATGAGATGTGCTATACAACCTAATTCCGATGTAGTGTGCACTATTCCAATGTTCATTAATTCATTGTCAACCCTGTACTTGTTTATTTTTATTGTTATATTTTCTTTATATTCTGATGCATGAATAGATGACTTTTGGCAAGTATGAACCTACTCCTATATTGCTTAGATGCAGTCTGGCAGAACATCGCTGAGTTCCCAGCATTTAGAGAAGGATTAGGCTGCAACAGTATCTGGAGACTGTGTATGCTGTCGGAATTCCCAATAAATTATATATTTACATAGGGAATGGTTTGTGGCTGTTTTCAGGTTGGTGGTAGGCCATGCCTGATCTCGGTGACTATGATTTGAAAGTTGTCAAAAAAAGTTTGAAACAATATTAAACCTGCTGAGTGTCAAGGAGAATGAACAGAAATAAGGGATTCACAAACTACAGATGTATTACACACAGTTCATTCAATTCCATAATCATTTCTCGTATGTTTATAGGTAACAGAACTCGTTTTATGGTTACATGAGTTACTGCAACGTCTAGTTTTTACAAATGTTGCACTCCATAATGTGTCATAAAAGCGCAGGTTTTTTACATTTCTAATGACTGGTCTCCACATGCCAAATGTTTCAATGGCTCTCAACATGACATAAAACGGTTGTTTTTTATTATAATGGGAACTGTTAAACAATTGAATTATTTTAGGAAGTGTTTCACAGTCTAAGCATTCAGTTGCAAGGCTATCTTCAACATATGTTTTCCACAACCTGCAGTGTTTCAGTATAAACTGGGTATAAACTGTAGGGCTATATCTTATGTTATAATTCATAGAACATTCCGGTGAGATTGACTTAAGTATTCCATTTGGGGGAAGTATATTATACTACCTGGCTAGGCAGTAATCTGTGTAAGATATGTTATAAGCAAAAGTTGAAGTCCTCTGGTAAAGTAAAAAAAAATATGGTAATTCAAAAAAAAGTGTCATCAAGAATAATGTAGAAAATATTTTATCTTGTTTCATACAAAATGAAAGGGATGCTCCAACCATCTTTTGAACTTACCTTTTTGTGAGGTCCCTCTTGCCAATGTCCTCCCCCCTACCCCGGTTATTTGCCATGCAGGAGATACCTTTGGACAAACAAATGATTTCAGTGGGAGTGATTTCCTGACACTGATTGGCTGCTTCAAACAGCCAATCAGTGTTGCAAAACATTGTACCACTGAGGAGGCAATGTACTGGAGCTGCAGCTTCTCATACAGGTTATTAATTTGTTTGTTTACATTATTTGGTAGGTTTATTTGATGAATATATAAGTACTTACAACGTAGTAGTCAATGAAATCTTGACCATCTCCATTAGAGAGAGCTACTGTTTTACAGAATAAAATTAGAGAATATGAGATCTCCCAGGCGAATCTTGAAGAGTTTGCTTTAGTCTGTTGCTTTAAAGGCAGTTGATTGTTACACTTGGCATGGGCTTTGTACAGATAGGAAGAAAAAAGCTTGATGTTTCATTGCACCTACATCAAGTCACTGCCAAGGACAGCTCTAGGGTTTTTGGGCCCCGAGTCAAAAAAGATTAATTGAGGCCCTGTATGTAGCACACGTAATGAAAATAATTATTGTGCAAAATTTTAAAAATGTATGTTTATGATCAAAAATGTATTTTTTAAGGAAAGTATAGAGATATCACCTTATGTGGCATGTGTGTGTGTCTCTCCTTACACCCTTAAGAGTCCATTAGACCACTGGGGCAATAAACAGCTGCTTAATCTGCGTATATGATAGCGCCGTAGTCATGGTTACTGTACATTTAAACTACCCAAACACTTAACAGTAATGTCAAAATATACACTTAAAATGTATTTTCTCATTTACTATAAACGCCAAAGATGGAGATGGAATGTTTTCGTGATTAGCTGTCAAGGAGGTACCTTTGGGTTTTTTTTATTAACAGTGAATAGGGGTTTGTTTTTTTAGCAGCAGTCATGTTCCAGTGAAAATAACCCCAGCGAGTAAATATGTGTTTACTGGCAGTGACAAGGCTGTCATCCTTTACTGTGTATGGCTGCAGATTGCATGTGTTAAAACTTTACCTGCGCTGTATTGTAGACTTTATGCGTAACAGAAATAGAAAATGATTTCCCCTGATAAATATGTATGTTTCTAGATGATAAATACGTAGGCGTAGATTCATCCTCATATGAGTCTAATGATAAAGACTCCACTAATTAGTAATTTTTTTTTTAAACATTCTAGGAACATAAAAAACAGAATTTATTGACAGATGCGAAACAGTTGGTCCATCCAGTCTGCCAGTTGTCCAAAAAAGCATGAAATTTAATATTGATTTTAATTCTTCCTTACTTATGTTCTTAACTTCAGGACAGGGATAAAGGGACACTCCACCATCATATGCAATTTAAATTTTTGTATTGCCCCTTTAACATTCTTACCTGTTGTAATAACACTATGCATCCTGCAGGTTCTCTTTACATAAAATATAATAATGTAAAAAATAATAGGTTTTGTATAGGTGAATTAAAATGAGATCTTTCTGATTATTTTCCACATTTTTATATCCCATGCCTTACCTCTTTAGCGTGAAAGAGTTAATCAATCCAAATCAATGCTCAGGAGCTCTCCAGCCACTGAACAGCCACTGAACTTTACAGTAGTTCCCATCAATCACCTAATAGGATGGCTTGCAAAAACGAGATTAAAGAATATGGGGGGAAATATGCCGTATTCTTTCTCCCAGACTAATCTCACTCTTCTGCTTTATGGGAGCTCCTGCCCATTCTTGACAGATCGGCGTTCTGGGTTACTGCGGAAAATATAAGGGAAAAGATAAGGAAAAAAGTGAAAGGGACAACATGTTTCTGATGGACAGGCAGACAAGATCACTAGTCCCGGAGAAGATATGCAACATAAAAGATAACCTCAGAATGTTTCATAAAAATGTTTTTACATACAGTTCTCTTATTACTTTTTATTAATCTACCATTTATGAAAAAAGTATGGGAAGTACATTTATTAGTTGACAAATAACACACATTTTATGGAAGCTCACTTAAAGCCTGCCTACAAATGATCTGAAGTCAGAGAGAAAAGCATCTCCCTTCAGTTGATGTAATAGAAGTAACTGGGCGATGATCGGAGCCTTTTGAACAAGCCTTACGCCTCATTATAAATGGCTGTTAATAAATTGAAAAGCATTGCGCTGTGCCACAGCTTTATAAGAACCGCACAATGTAATAAGGGAGATTTGAGAACCTAATCCATTACAATAGCAGAATACGGCAATATTTGCTAGCTTTTTTTTTTTTTTTAGAGAGAAAAAGCAGAGCCAGGCTTATAACAAATCATTGCTTGTTTTTTCTTTTATTAAGCCATTTGTCTATAGTCAGCCTCTGCTTGGCTTCATGGTACATTTACAAATTCATGCCTTCATATGCTGCAGGATGGCAACATGTTATTGCAATAAAACAAGGATTAGTTATTAATTAGATGTTAATTAGGTGTATTATAAATTATACAAGCACAGGTGAGCAATTCTAAGTCTGCACTGTAGGATGTGTCAACTCGTGTCAAGTCGGTGTATGGGAAGAACACGGTTAAGGGAGCATCAGGCAGGATAGTATTATGCAAACCATGTGCCACAGTAAATCATTACAATTATAAACAGTAGCTGTATATAAATATTGATGATAACCATACATGGGAACTCTACAAATGAGGTGATTCTGAGACTCTTGAAAAATCAGTCCTTTAATGTTCCATCTCAAGGACTCTATTGTGGTGATTTATTAATGGTGGCAAACCAATGATCCTAAATAGAAGTAGCCTACAGGGCTGAAATTGTGATGACTAACAAGCCCTGACACTTTAAGACCAGTGCCCACCAAATGACATATGTGCAGTCGCCAACTGGATACATGTGGTCACACATTACGTTTTTATTAGACTTGTGCATTTGTATTTGGAAGAACATGAAATAGAACGCGAACGTTGTTTTTTCGTTTGTCAAACCTAAAAACGAACAAACTGATATGGCGGAGGATAAATGTACACAAAGACGAGGACGCACAACATGAAGAATCTTTGAGTTCATATATATATATTTATATATATACTAGGGTAGCCTATTAGTTAGGACAAAATCCCTAAATATCTCCTAGCTAATCTCCCTGGTCCCTTCCCCCCATGCAAGTCACGGCCTTTAGCCTATCATAAGTCTGCCAAAGCATAGCAGGGCTTAATACGGGAATTCATTCCTGCCACTCTAACCCGAAAAAACTAATAGCGGGAGAAAAATAAATCCCTAACACTTTTTATGAATAAGGGGCAGTGTTGGGTAATTTATATAAATCTCCAGAAGCGAACCTATCAATCAAACAAATGTATAACAATGTATAATGTTGGCAGCAGCATTGACATAACTGCATTCACACTAAAGAATGAATGGGAAAGGGCAGCTGCTCTTCATTGGTTGATGCTAGACAAGCCCACTGCCGGCAACCAATAGAGGGCCTTTTAAGGAGCTTTAAATCCTAGTGCCAAAGCTGGGCTTTCCGCTTAGTGATTTCCCGCCCTGATGAATCCGAGGTGCATCTCGGCGAAACGAGTGTCGGGTTAGAGTGTTGGGGATTTATTTTTCCCAAGCTATTAGTTTTTTTTCGGGTAAGAGTGCTAGGGATCTATTTTTCTCACACTATTAGCTTGTTCTTCCTTGTGGATTCCGTATTAACCCCTGCTATACCACGGAAGACTTAAGATAGGCTAAAGGCCGTGAGTTGTTTGGAGGGAAGGGACAAGAGAGATTAGCTAGGAGATATTTAGGGATTTTGTCTTAACTAATAGGCTAGCTTAGTATATATACAAACACAAAGAAATGAATATTCTTCGTGTTGTGTGTCTTCGTCTTTGTGTACATTTATCCGCCGCCATATCAGCAAAATCTACTTATTTCGACAAAGCTTAGTAAAATGCATTTTCGTCCTTACACTAATGTAAAGAAATATCTGTAGGTCAGATTTTTTCTCTTTCTGTCAGCGGTGAATTACCATCTAATTTGATTAGAATTCTATTTCAGAAATAGAATTCTATTTCAGAAATAAAACCAAAGTGAAAAAGAAAAAATACTGTATACTACAAGACAATTTCTTGCATATTGATGTGTTTTTCCTCCAGTATAAATCCATCATCTAAGACGGTATCTTCTATAAGTGTTGCATGGCAATTATGAGGTTGTCCAGATATTCATCCAAAATAAGATAAAGCATAGTTTTAACTATATATATATATTAGAACCTCTACATTGGAAATATGTAGAACTTAATGCTATGTGATACAGATAGTGTAATCCACAAAATATTGTCGGCAGTGATATGTGTATATGTTACTATAACTCTTGTGTAGAATCCTTTTCCATCACTTTCATAAATCCTCCTGCAGCAGTAAAACATGTATTGTTCACTGCAGTGAAATTTCAAATGTGATTTGTGACACAGCTGGCACCTGTAGGACACTTAACAGTAAATCTTGGCCAACAGTGAAGGTTAAACAGCCAATACCTATAGTTATGGTTCATGTAAAACATGCACAAGTGAAGCTTAGAGTCTTTATTGAGATAGAACTTTACTAGAGTTGGGTAAAAGATGCATTATTTGAGTTTATTGTTAAAAGTACATTTAGGGAGAATTTTTGCTATTGGTTATTGGTTATATAAAAAATATAACACTTAATGACACCCAGCTACACCATTTTGTTAAGTTTAGTTGTTTACTTTATTTATTTTACATGTCATTAAAATTCCAAATATGATGTATTTGTGAGAAGAGATGTAATGTTCTGATGAGACATTTTATACTACTGTAGATTAGTTTATTACAAAATAAAGGTCAGGAATTATGTATATCTACTTCGATTATTACTGGCTGAGATTTCTTTCAAACATTTCAAAGCCTATCATATCATTATTGTAAGGAATTTCCTGTCTTGTCACAACATGGTAGATTTGAAAGAACCATCATTGCTTGGATGTCAAAACAAATGAAGGAAATGTGAAAGGAGTACTGTAAGCCAATGCTTACAACAGTAAGAAGGTGGCCAAAGAAACACTGCTTGGTTAATTGCCCAGACCTTTTTTAGTTGTTTCCAAAGTTGTGACATGTTAGTGGACATGATCATATAAATCCAGGAGTGTTGTTCAACCTTTTGTACTTGGATTCTACTAGTGAGACATATGGGCCCTTGGCCAGACATGCCTAACCTACTCACACACAGTGAGTGAGACTAACAAATGTTCTGCGTTTCAATGAATCTAATGTGCATCTAACTCACTCGTGCCATTATAGCGTAAAGATCGGTAGATCAGACTTGACTCACACACAAGGTCAATCAAGAACCAAAAGAAGTCTCCAACAACCTGGGCCACCAGCAACAATCTTAGCGCCTGGGAGCCCCTACCCATACAGTAACATACCTACACACCCACACTAACATACACACACACACACTAATATACTTAAATACATATACTAGTACACACACATACAGTAACATACTTACACACACCCATACCTAACATCCTTACTTACACACGCACACACATATGCATACTAACACACACACACACTAACATATTTATTTACACTTACACACAGTGTGAAAATTCATAGGTAAAGTGAATTAGAGATGAAAAGGATATCATTTTTGGCATTCAAAAGTTAAAAACACATACATTAAACAGAAATACCATAAAAGCCACCTCAGATCTGTTACTTTCTTCTCCATGTTTTGAAAAAAAAAGTGTCATGATCTTAATGGCTGTGTTCCCCGCACAAAGGGAAAAAAAACAGTCTTATGAAATATTTGTGTAAGCTTCTATTATAAGCAAGGTTAATATTTGCACTTTGCCTCTCCAACTTCTATGATAAGTTGTCTCTAGTAAGCAGTGCCTTTCTCTGTTGTTTATTGATGTGGGACAGTCATAGCTATTAATCTCCTACAAGGTTATATTTGCATTTAGCCCAGTCCATCTAATAGCTTATAGCCTTCTCTCCAATTTATACTACATGCTGTAAACTTGACAGCACAATATAAATGGAACATACAATGTAGTCCATTTAGGAATGTGAATAAATGCTTTAACGGTACAATGCCTAGTTATACTTTCAGGCCCCTTTTTTCTGATTTTGGCCTGCAACCAGTGTAATAATAAAATTCATTTAAACAAGTAATGACACTAAGATTAAACTTCCTTGCTCAGATCCATATGAAATGCACTATAGGTATTGTACAGGCTAATCGTGGGTAAAGCTGTCAAGTCACTAAGTAATAAAGAAACCTCCTAAGGCTCTCATTTCGATGTTTAATTTATTCTGCATTGAACGTACCAGACACTGCCATGTAATGCTGGGCTTTTACCCCCAGGGATATAATTTCATGAAATACAATGTTTTGGTCATTAAAGATAATTATTCCCCATAAGGTATACAGAATACCTGGAATATATCAGGTATGGTCTCTTAGCAGGGATGGCCAATGTGTAGATATGGAAGTGCTGTGAAAGTACAATTCCCATAATTATCAGCCCTAGAGTCCAACAACAAAAATATACATTTAGTACACCCCAGAACAACGGCCGTTATTTTTATCCCAACATTAGTGTATAAAATTATCAACAGAAGGAACATTATAAAATGGATTATTATATCCATTTGAAGTAGTAGTTTAACGTAAACATGGAACACTTTGCCAGAGAGCAATTTATGTTCTGAGATCCATGCTATCCATTGGTGGCATGAATCTAGCTCTGGGTAGATTCATGTTTAATGTTAGGTACATAGGCAGGACCGGAATGAGGGCGAAAAGTGGCCCTGGCACTTTAAGGACAACTGCCACTGAATAGCATACATGTGGCTCCCAGCAGCCAAACATTGAAGCTTCCTATCAGCTACTGGAGTGTCACTAACGGTAAGTGTGATGTCATCATCCACTGGTATTTGACTGGTTTGCAAAATGGCCAGTCCAGGCCTATCTATACAAAATCTAGTTTTTTATTTTGTTGTGTGCTGCACACCTTGGTTTTCTTACCCTCATGAGTAACCTTTAAATCCAGATAAATCTAGCATATTCTAGCATATTAAATCCAGATAAATGTAGCCTATTCTAGCATTCCACTGGAATGAATATTAACCCCTTAAGGACCAGGCTGTTTTTTCTTTTTGTACCCTTCATGACCAAGGCTGTTTTAACATTTTTGCAGTGCTCGTGTTTAGCTGTACTTTTTATCTCTCCTATTTAGTGTATATATTGGGGGGTTTTTTTGAACAAGAAGGGCATTCGTGTTATATTTTTTTTGATCATATCATCTTATTTTCTATAAAAAAAAAATGAAACATGGCGAGAAATTGAAAAAAGCTCCAATGGCTTGTCTGTTTGAATGTAGTACCAAAGCCCAGAGTTTTCAGGAGGGTCTGGAGACATGCCTAAACATCAGGGCATTACAGCAACACCATTTAAGCGAAGAAAGCGATCTTAGATCGCTTTCTAAGCTTGTTTAATGCCATAATGTGTCAGGCACGTCATTGGTTGTTAACTTACTGTTTTTGCGTTATGCGCCCGTGACGTCACTAGTCGTTAAGGGATTACATATCACCAATATTTGCATGTTGATTATAATTAGGTGGGATATGTGTAAATTCCTAACAAAATTTAGATAATACAGCTAAATATAAGATACAGAGCTTTGCTCTGGCAGAGCAAAATAACCAATACAGATATAAGTTAAATATCAACATAGAAACATTTCAAGTTGTACAGAATGAGGGAGCGAAAGATAAGCAAATATGGGACAAAACAAAACAAGGATTTAGCACATGCCCAGTTAACGCTACAATCTAAAGAATAAATATTGGGAATTCCACACGCTATATGGCCATATATTGTTTAGCCCGCCACTACGTCAAAGTACCCCAACTTTGGCACGTCCAAGGAGCTGAATCAACGGGACTGCACTGCATTTTAACAATATAGAAACTTTTCAGGTTGCACAGCATGAGGGAGGGAAATAGAAACAAAAGATAAATGGGAACTTGTGACTCTTTAAAACATAATCTATCATGATTCCATTCTTAATGCAGTTGTTATGAGTGCCATCTTTTCAACTTCTAATCATTTTGATATGATAGTGGGCCATTTCAAAATGTCATACAGATGTAGGTAGCAACAATGAATATATAAGAAAGCTCTCAGTGACAGAGACAGGGGAAACAGAGGAGTAGGTACTCAATCATAAATGAGAAGAAAGTAGAAACATCAGCCAGGATAATAGTCAAAGCAGTTATTTTCGTCGGTATTTCTGTCTCTCTCACTAATGAGAAGCATTAGACATCCAGTCATGAACTAAATTAAGAAACTCTGATTTTCAGACGCTGCATACTTTTTGCATATTTTGGTTCAAATATATTGATGGGGTTTTCACAACAACAAGAGTTAAAGTGAAATGAAACATTTCAGAGCATTAACTATGCACTGTGAAGGTCTGACTCTGTCAGGTTTCTCCTTCAATAAAGACTTGGGCCTGCCTTATGCATAGTTTTACCAGAGGTATGAGCACATCTCCATGAATAATATTATTCCACAAGTTCTGAAATGAAATATTAGAATCCAGTCAATCTTGAAGAGAAAGTGAAGAGCACACTCACTCCTCTTCAGACTGCTTTTCAGCAACATAATGTCTTGGTTGTAAACTGGACCTGTTCTCCAAAAAAGTGTGGTTGCCAAGATCCACTGTGCAATATGCATAAGTGAAAAGTTGCCGACTAAGTGTAATTTTTCAGTGACAGGTTTAAATTTGTTTATTTACCACTACTGTTATCCCAGCAAAGCGCTACAATAAGTGCAACCGACAAAAAGAAAGATCTAGAATATATACAAAATCCTTGTCACGTCTCCTTCAGAAACACGAGCAGCCAGCAACGGAGTGCATCAAAGGGTCAACAATTAAAAAACACACTTGCCATAAGAAACTAGTATTCTAACTCACATTAAACCAAGAATCACAAGCAGCAACAAAAAAGTCCATGTGATGATTTTAATGACAATTTCTTATAACCTTTCCTAGAATTGTTATACTTGAACTGCCAGTATAAAAGCGGTAATCTGAGATAGTTTTTATTGTTTCTGTTGATTAGATATGTAGGCCATAAACCATACATGATTTATCAGAGATTATAGTAATTGCATAGATCAAATATATATTAACAGCTACTACTATGCACCCTGTAAATGGAAACGTTCACTCTTTTGGAATTTGAAAGAAATAGTACATTATAAAATATGGCTTGCAAGAATAATTCTGCAATCAAAAAAAATCATCCCATGCCTATTCATTTAAACCAAGTGGTTTATTCACTAAGCAGTGAAGAATTACAGTAAGATTACATACTAGATTCTATTTTTCTTGGGCAAATCTGTGATAGATGTTGGTATTTTTTGTTCAATTTCTAATTGGCCTGGCCATTCCTACCAAACAATCTATGCAGCTGTCTGGGGTGCTGAGTTTACATAGGGTGGTCAGATGGTTATGTCCCAGGCTCTCTCCTATTTTAGCAACCAAATGTGCACAGAATGGAAGACAGAAATAAAATATTTGCATAAAAAGAAGTATTAAACTATTTTAACTGCTCTATAGTGTGTGCCTGCTTAGGAGAGTCCCACATTTTAGCTCAGAGGAACAATTTCTATTTGGATCAATCCACCAACAAAAGCAGTCCAAAGCCTAAATAGAAGCCACATTTACTCTGAATGAGAAAATCAACCCCCTAAAGAGCATTTCAATCTTCATGGTCCTTGTCAGTGGGGCACAGTTGGTATCCCTCTATACATAAGCGAGAAAAAAGGTCCATGTATGGACTTGGGGTAAACCCTAAAAGATCCCCAAAGGGAGACAATGTCTACAAAGAAGGTGTATGCACTTTAATGCATATGATAGCTGTATGGTCAATTTAAATATTTTGCAGTGTACCCCTGGCAAATGCAAACACAGATTCTACAGAATAAATGTGCATGTGCCCCTTTCCCAACTGTTTTCTCTCAGAGATATATACCTGAATATTTTCTGAACAGAAATGTATTGCTCCAAAAAAACCAGAAATACACACCCTGTACATGCACAATGTGGCAAAAGCACAAAATATAAGTGACAGCTGAACTCATCCTATGCCAGGGTATAAACTGTATCAAAAATAAAGAAGCAGAGGCTCAGCACTCAAATGGCAGGGTGAGTTCATTTCACACAGGCAACGTTCCGACACACAGGTTGAGAAAGACTTGTGTGTCGAAACGTTGCCTGTGTGAAATAAACTCACCTTACCACTTGAGTGCTGAGCCTCTG
>VKOC01046850.1:0-22571 GCA_009364415.1 Spea multiplicata | reverse complement strand
ACGCGCCCGCGAGACGGTGCCTCCGCGGCCCCACCAGACCCGGCAGGCACAACAGGCACCGCAGCCTGAGGAAGTAAATGAGCAAACTGCTCACGAAGCGCCCTACCACCGTCCTGGTCCGCACCAGCCCTGAGAGCAGCGAGGATCGCATCCACGTCCATGCTCCAGGCCGTCAGGGTACACCTAAGCACAAGCAGGTAAACTGTTGGCCGTGTCTGCAAAAAGTACAGTGACCGGGGTCACCCAAAGGGCACCTTATATCACCTAGGGTCTCCCACCCCTTAATTAACATACCCCAATCAAAACACGGACATGCCCTGAGCATGCACTAACCCACACACATACATGCTCCCTGTCCATTTAGCTACGCTGATTCCCAGGGGCCTTTCTTGCTCCTATATTTAAGCAATTATTATTTCGCTTATACGACACAGGCTGCCACAGGATTCCGACCTTTCTGCTGTTACCGTACGTCATTACAACTACCCTAAGGCAAAACATTAACGCAAAAAATGCTGCCTATATGGGTTTTTTATATATTTGTAGCGTACTATATAGCAGTTTCATATTTTAGTTTTATGTAAACTTTCAGATGAAAGAATATAATAACAGATCTGCTAAAGGGTTCATTGTTTTCTTGCTGGAGAGTGAAATTATTGTTAAAGTGGAATTTTTAAAAAATTATAAATAAATTGTTGCAAATTTGGACAATGCTTTTCTTGAATATCCTGAACCAGTACACACCTCCGATTAAATAAGAATAGTATTTTTGAAAACATGAAAATGCGCTCTCTGGTAAGAGATTTGTGTGCAAATCCGTCTAATCTATTAGACGCCACATAGGCGCTCACGCTAAACCCGCTAGACTGTATGTGGTCCCACCAAACCATTGATATATCAGGGGATTAGGGGCTGCGGAGAGAGACCCTTGATAATGACTTATAATAATACAAATATCTTTCGCATGCGTTCATACGAAATTACATACGATCATCACGGTTGTAGGGTTAAATTGTCTAAATGGACACGTAGCGGCAGATCACCCATCGCCAGAATGCCCGTTCCGACGTCTCCTCTTGTATGTAACCGTGCAATTCTGTGAATCCGAATGCAGATTAGGGATTAAATGCCCAGCGTCTGAATAAACCGGGTTTTGCATACAGAATTTGCCAGGTTTAGCAATTCATGGCCATATAGTGGGATTAGTCCCCAATAGTTATGCTTTTGAGAGATATTTTTATTATCGGATTGTAGAGATACTTAGATTGAAAAATGATTAAAGGAGAGTTTTACCCCATTCACTCCCAGAAGTTGCCTTACATGTTGTATGTTAATAAAATAATACTTTTTGTTTTATGTTTTGTTTTTTTTCTATTTATTTGCAGTAGTGTGTGACCCGGGGAAATTTAATCCGGATAACAGTCATCACTGTGAAGTTTGCAAGGACATCAAAATCCCATACTATGGAGCTACTGCCTGCTAGAGAGTCTATAGATCTTTACGTCTTGTACAGTTGACACAGTTTGAATAAAAAGACAATATGTTTTAGCAGAGGTGTATGTTTTTTTTTATAAGCTATAAAATAATGGATATGTCTGGGTTTATATTAATTCCCACACCATTAAGTTATCACACGTCTCACTTTGTGTTCAGGACACGCATGCGCACTACACGTTTCGCTGTAGACAGCTTCTTCAGGGTGCAATATGTTTACTTTTACAATTTACAAGTTATCTACTTTGTTTTATCGCTGCTTGTCTTTGTATGTTATGGAAAAAAACATGTGATCAGCCATTAGAGATAATATGGAATGTATGAGCCCCCCCTTAAAGGGATACTCTAGCCATCTTATGCACTTTAAAGCACATGATAGCCAAAAGAAGCCTTTAAATTCTAATGGTGTCCCCATGCACGGGGTATTATCCAAAATCCTTCCATATGCCCATTAAAGTAATCATAAAATATTTAAATTTTGTGTGTGTGAGCATGGATGTGTACTTGTGTGTGAGCACGAATGTGTAATCATCTGGCGCTATATAAATTAAATATAATATGCTTCTGGGTATTAATGTGCATCAGGGCAAAACCACGCTCTTGAACCAAGGCAACGGAAAGTAACAATCTAAACTCTTTTATGATATTTTCCAGCCAACTCTTTTCTTTTTTTTCTTGCACGTTTTAGTAGGCTACTACTATAGACTGTATTATAAACATAATCCATGTCCCTATACTGAAAAGCTACTTCGATCTTGTTCTTTGGGAAATGTGTGCCTTCACGCTGCCCATCATTACAGTCCTGTTTACAGAGCTAATAAAAGCTTAGAAGTGTCATCACAAATCACGCCAAGCTTGAGGGGTGATCGTTCTAGTAGTCGAAACCCTCGCTTTCATCTAGGGTCATCTTCGGATTACTTTCATACCATTTAGTAAATCCACACTCCAATCAATCCGTATTCTTTCACAGTGATTGCCTTCATTATAGATCAAGGCTAAGTGAACATCAAGTACCTCGTGAAGAAACGTATCGGTGTTTTGGGAAAAACAATAATAGTTTTAAAGATATATTAAGGACTGTGCTTTTGCGGAATAACCAGAATTATCGATGTCTGTTTTTAGGTATCTCTTGAATGCTTTGTCTTGTTAGAAGAATCACAGCATATCTTTGCTTTGTATCACCTGCCTTTTTATGCTACTTTATTTGACTAGTTTCTTTATCTCGGTCCTAATATATATATTTTTTACCCCAGTTAATTCTTTTGGTCACGGATGGGAAAAACTTTGCATTGGGACGCGACGTGACTGCCCGGATGAGTCGAATAGGAGGGTGCAGGAGGTAAGATTGTCACATAAAAGCTAGTCTACGGGTCAACGGATCAAAATAATGGAGAATATTTTGGTTACTGACTGCTGATGTTATTATTGTAACCCCTCAAGGGATTTTAGTGATTGCTGCTGTCACTGACTCACCTGCAGTTCTTATGGAGTGACCAGCAGATGGCGAATTGCTAAGCACATGGATGAGGTGAAAAAGGGGCCATTGGAGTTTGAGGAGAGGAGTTGAGAGTTTGATGCCAGAGGTGAAGGACCTTTGCTGAGAGAGAAGGAGAGTGAGAGAGGCCTAGGACCAGAGGCCTGCTTGAAATCCATGCTCAGAGGAGAGTTGCAGCATCCTGGCAGAATCTTCCAGCAGACAGAGATACAGAGCTGTTTGCAGCAGAGTTGGCAGTGAAGGGGTTAAAGGCTGAACTGCCCTGATTGCAGATGGTGGAGTGGTAAGCCTAAAACCTCTCCCCCTGTCTCCACAACAGGGCACCCTGAACTTAGTCACACATCAATAAAAGATTTTGATCTCCAGTCCCACTGACATACTGAAGTTTTTCCAATACAATTCAACCCATACTGTGGAGTAAGTTACTCATGGGCCCCAACTGTGTTATGTGCACCAACTAAAGGTACCCAGCGGCCACTAGGGTGAAGATTAGGGTGGGCCGCAGTGATTGTTGTGGGTGGGTGAACCTTGTATTGTATATTTCATTTCATTCTACTATATTTCATGTTTTTCTGTTGCATTTATGCATAGTGTTTTGCTGTGCAATACAAAGTTAATTTTAAGTTAGCCCTGTGTCAGTTTTATTAATCACTCGGCTATGTTCCCAGCGGGAGCTCATATCCATACCCTGGATGCTCCGTTGGGTGGAGGCACTGCCACAGTTATGTATCCCAACTCCCAGGTAGCGGAGGCTCAGGATTGGCCTGCAGAGCACAAAGAGGTAACTGGGGTAAATGACCACAGAGATATTGGTGGGTCTACCCAAAAACCCGTTACAGATGGAGGCACTGCTGAGATCGATTGGGGTACAATCATTAAGGATATGCTACGTCCCCAGCCCACACGTCCATTTGCAATGCAGTGGGCCCAACAACAGAAATTACCGTTACATCATGCTGTGATGATATGCCAAGTACCTTCTGGTAGTGAGATTAAGCACGTCACTAAGTGCCTAGAGATTGTATTGGGAATAGAGATGGCGACTATCAGAGATGTCCTGCAGGATTCAGACAGTCAAACCTACATGTTAGTGTATTCCCATACAGATCTGAGAGACCAACAGAGGCCTACAGCCCTTCACCTTCTGGGAGCAACACTTAAAGGATGCCCTTTAGTGTACACTCTTCCTGACAAGGAGGAAGCTATTACACCACAGAGACCCTCCAGTTTAGGCCTAAGAGACTTTGACACATCACGTTATTCACAGTTTTTGTCTCCTGTATCAGAGAAACCCACTCGGAGATTACCGTTTACACCATTAGAGACTGGAGCCATTCCCAAACAAACTATTCGTTCTTTCAGAGAGCAAGGGACAACTATGCCCAAGACCCCAGGTCCTGTGGTTTCCTCAACCTTACTGCAGCCAAGTGATCCTGCATTGAGTACCACAAGTTCAAATGGCCTACCTGAAATACTGGAAAAACTCTCAGAGGCCATAGTAACAGCAACCCACACCCACAGTTACCGTAAGCTAAAGGTGTTTTCCGGTAATCAGCCTGTTCCAGCGGGAGAGGAAACTTTTGAGGCCTGGAAAGATAATGCCGTACAGTTGTTAGAAGAATGGTCCTGTACGGATACCATAAAGAAACAACGGTTAGTAGAGAGTCTTCGTTTTCCAGCTACAGATATGATAAGACTGTTCAGGGGAGTGAATGGACAAGCTACAGCCCATGATTATCTGCAGGTCTTGGAGGACGCTTATGGAAGATCAGAGGACACTGATGATCTATTAGTTAAGTTCCTAGCCACCAAGCAAAAGGAGCATGAGAAAGCTTCTGACTATATCAATCGATTACAGTTGTCACTAGGGAAACTATTTCATAAAGGAGCGGTCACGGCATCTGAGTTGGATACACGGCTATCCAAGCAAATTCACAATGATCCGGTCCTGATCATGTTAAGAGTCAAGTTGGATGATCAAGTCTTGTCTTATTCTACACTGATAAACAAAGCAAAAAGACTGGAGGACCAAATGTCCCCACTTCCCTCACGGAAAGAGAAAGAGGATGAGGAACTTTCAGTGCTTAAAAGGAAGGTAGCTGAATTGGAGTTATTGTCCAAATCCTCACTAAGGAGAACAGATCCTCCCACTAGAAGGGAATACCACAGGGAAACCCCAGGGAGGTTGTCCCATGAGGATTCATTTGACAAAAGGATTTGCTTTAAGTGTGGAAAATCAGGGCATTTCAAGCGGGAGTGTCCCACTAATTCACCAGAGACTGATGTTGATGTGCTAGCTATCGAGCTGGAGGAGGCCCAAATTACCAGTTCTTCCAAGAAAAGAAAGAAAAGACTTACAGAGGCCCCAGTATTAGCGTATGCAGACCCTGAAAAACCATATGTTCTCCATGTTGATGCCAGTATGGAAGGCCTAGGGGGCGTACTACATCAAAGTTATCCAGAAGGATTAAGACCAGTGGCCTACATAAGTAGAAGTCTGACTGGTGCAGAGAAGAATTATCCAGTCCACAAACTAGAATTCCTGGCACTTAAGTGGGCCATCGTGGACAAGTTACATGACTATTTATACGGAGCAAAATTTGAAGTAAGAACAGATAACAATCCACTTACCTACATTCAAACCACGGCTAAACTTGATGCTACAGGGCATAGGTGGCTGGCTGCATTGTCAAACTACCATTTCAGCCTGAAATATAAGCCAGGCCCCAAGAATGTCAGTGCGGATGCCCTGTCCCGCAGACCCGGACTCCCGCCTCACCAAGAAAAGGAGGAATAGGAAGAAATCCCTGGACCTGGCGTAGGAGCTCTCTGTCAGACATATGTAGTGGCCCAGAGGCAAGATGAGTTCTCTGACCTTAGAGGGATAGACTCCATCAGTCACTCTCCAGGAGCAGTACCAGAGATCTTCTGCACTCCAGTCATGCTCCAACAGTGGTCTAGCATAACCACTGAAGACAAGAGGAAAGCCCAGTCACAGGACTGGTATATAGGGACAGTCCTCAAGGCAATGAGAGCAAAGAACCCTAAATTATTGACTTCCCTCCCCATTGGTCAAAGAGACTTATACCGGCGAGAGTGGAATAAGCTATGTCTGGAGGATGGAATCCTGTACAGAATTATAAAATACCATGACCACCCTGGTCGAAAGCAGCTGGTATTACCCCATAGATACAGAGGAATGGTTATGAGAGCCCTCCATGACCAACATGGACATCTTGGGATAGACAAGACCTACGGTCTAGTACAAGACCGGTTCTATTGGCCTCGCATGAGGGAGCATGTTGAACAACATGTAAAGACCTGCAGGAGGTGTATTCAGAGAAAGACTTTGCCTGTGAGAGCTGCCCCCATGGGTCACCTGAGAAGTACAGGACCACTGGATCTTGTGTGCATGGACTATCTATGTATTGAAAATGATACCGCTGGGATCGGAAATGTTCTGGTTGTAACAGATCATTTTACCAGATATGCTCAAGCATTTCCTACTAAAGACCAGAAGGCTGTAACTGTCGCCAAGGTTCTCTGGCAGAAGTATTTCATGCACTACGGTCTACCCAATCGAATACACTCTGATCAAGGTAGAGACTTTGAGAGTAAGTTAATCAAAGAACTGATGGATATGCTGCAAATTCAAAAGACCCGAACGACACCCTACCATCCAGAGGGTGATGCTCAGCCTGAGCGTTTCAATAGGACCCTCTTAGATATGCTTGGAACTTTGAAGCAAATGGAGAAGCGGTCCTGGAGTAAGCATGTGGAAGCCATGGTCCACGCATATAACTGCACAAGGCATGAGTCTACAGGATTCTCACCCTACTTTCTGATGTTTGGAAGAGAAGCCAGACTACCAATAGATGTTCGGTTGGGTGTTTCCCCAGATGGGACAAATTCAGGCTCTCACTTCCAGTATGTGAGGACCCTCAAACAGAATCTTCACAGGGCCTATGAGTTGGCCACCCAAGCTACAGCAAAACTAGAGGAACGGAACAAAAGAAGGTATGATACCAAAGTGAAATATCGGGAAATCCAAGCAGGAGATAAAGTTCTTCTCCGGAATCTAGGAGTACCTGGAAAACACAAACTGGCTGACAGATGGAAAGATACCCTATTCGAAGTCGTGTCTAAGCTAAAGGGGCTGCCAGTGTATAACATCAAAGGGCCAGAAGGCCGAATAAAGGCTTGGCATAGGAACCATCTACTACCAGTAGCGTATATGAAGAGGAAGAGAGTAGTGAAGAACTAGAGGAAAGCATAACAGAAAGCCCTCAAAGTGGGACAGAAGAGACCCCAGAAGCTCCAAGTGCTGAGGATCAGTGGTGGTCTTCTCCTGCGGAGGAAACGCAGCAATTGCCTCCTTCTATCCCTGTGGTTCCTCAAAGTGTTAGAACCCCTCCTGTGTCACACAGTTCTCCAAATTTGAATCCAGAAAGCCTGTGCTTCGTGCCTGGGACCCCCTTTAGAGACTCTAGTTCTATGGGAGAGCCAGGGCCTCAAGCCACTGGTGACCTCCCCAACCGCAGAGCAGGAGCCGAAGCTTCCCAGGCACGGTCAGAAGATCCCCTTCGTCAACGAGAACCCAGACACAGCACCAGGGTACGGCAGCCTCCTAGAGCCTTGGTTTACGATAGTGTAGGAGATCCCAGTTACGCGCCACTGACACAGGTAGCATCGAAAATGACCACTTTCCTACATGCTCTAGCGGATGTAGTAGATGTTAATCCTTCCTTGTTTTAGAGCAGTTTTCTAGATAGAATGTAATTTGTATTAGCTAGCACTGTTATTGTAGGATGGTATATGTTATGCTGCAAAATCTCAATTTCCTTTTAGCAAAGACTTGCCAGTGGAAGGCAAGTATTTTTCAAGGGGGAGCATGTAACCCCTCAAGGGATTTTAGTGATTGCTGCTGTCACTGACTCACCTGCAGTTCTTATGGAGTGACCAGCAGATGGCGAACTGCAAAGCACATGGATGAGGTGAAAAAAAGGGGCCATTGGAGTTTGGGGAGAGGAGTTGAGAGTTGGATGCCAGAGGTGAAGGACCCTTGCTGAGAGAGAAGGAGAGTGAGAGAGGCCTAGGAACAGAGGCCTGCTTCAAATCCATGCTCAGAGGAGAGTTGCAGCATCCTGGCAGAATCTTCAGCAGACAGAGATACAGAGCTGTTTGCAGCAGAGTTGGCAGTGAAGAGGTTAAAGGCTGAACTGCCCTGATTGCAGATGGTGGAGTGGTAAGCCTAAAACCTCTCCCCCTGTCTCCACAACAGGGCACCCTGAACTTAGTCACACATCAATAAAAGATTTTGATCTCCAGTCCCACTGACATACTGAAGTTTTTCCAATACAATTCAACCCATACTGTGGAGTAAGTTACTCATGGGCCCCAACTGTGTTATGTGCACCAACTAAAGGTACCCAGCGGCCACTAGGGTGAAGATTAGGGTGGGCCGCAGTGATTGTTGTGGGTGGGTGAACCTTGTATTGTATATTTCATTTCTGTATATTTCATTCTACTATATTTCATGTTTTTCTGTTGCATTTATGCATAGTGTTTTGCTGTGCAATACAAAGTTAATTAAGTTAGCCCTGTGTCAGTTTTATTAATCACTCGGCTATGTTCCCAGCGGGAGCTCATATCCATACCCTGGATGCTCCGTTGGGTGGAGGCACTGCCACAGTTATGTATCCCAATTCCCAGGTAGCGGAGGCTCAGGATTGGCCTGCAGAGCACAAAGAGGTAACTGGGGTAGATGACCACAGAGATATTGGTGGGTCTACCCAAAAACCCGTTACATTATATTTTGTGATTCTGATAAATTCTAATCTCAAAAACCTTACGTAAAAACATTACAAGGTCAGCCATACGAATACAAAAGGGACTCCTGTTTCAGAGTTTCCAAAATCATACCTTATGTTTATTAAATAACGTCCATTTGTCACATGTGTTAAAGTGCATATGATGGCTGACGTAACTCTTTAACTATGTGAGAGGCATGAATTTTGAGATTTTTTTGTCTCCATTTTCCAGTGCTGTTGATTCTTTCTTGTTGCTATGTTGTGATTTTTGTTTCTTTTTTTCTTCACACTGCAGGCCCGACACCTCATACTCCAATTTTTCAAAGCGCAGCCCATCGCACTGAAAGAGGAATTCGTGAATGTCCCAGAAATAACTTATATTGAACACAGCGCGGCAGTCACTCGGCTTGACAGCTGTCGGCCAGGATTTGGGAAAAATGAGGTCACTCACAGAGACTGCTCCGGCTGCTGTGGTAAAGGGCCCCCCTGGACGGTCAGGAAGGGGGAACATGACTGCTGTCCCCCTGCCTGGGCGTCAGTAGTTCATGGTCCGGTTCAGGATATGGGTTGCACAACATCGTTGCCTTAATGTACTGGGGAGGAATAAAGGGGAACTTTCCTTGTTCTGACCTTCAGTCATTTGACACTCTTGACAAGCTTCCCTCCCACCCTCCCCTGTTTTTTCTGTATTTGTTGTGATCTTTGTTCCTGTGCTGGTGTCGGTTTTTCTTTTCTTTTAGTCACAGCGGGAAGTCATGGCCAGCACCTTTGCTTGGATATCCGGTGTATAAAGAAGACTTGGGGAGACAAGTTCTGCGGAGGCTGATGGTACCCAGAACGAGAGCGCTAGTAACTCACTTATATATAGATTGCCTTAGCATTTGCCTCGGATAATAATTGTTCTCTCCAACCCTAACACAGCATTAAGCAATTCATTCTTGCTCCTGTACTTAAGCAATTATTATTTCGCTTATACGACACAGGCTGCCTCAAGATTCCGACCTTTCTGCTGTTACCGTAGGTCATTACAACTACCCTAAGGCAAAACATTAACACAAAAAATGCTGCCTATATGGGTTTTTTATATATTTCTAGCGCACTATATAGCAGTTTAATATTTTTGTTTTATGTAAACTTTCAGATGAAAGAATATAATAACAGATCTGCTAAAGGGTTCATTGTTTTCTTGCTGGAGAGTGAAATTATTGTTAAAGTGGAATTTTTAAAAAATTATAAATAAATTGTTGCAAATTTGGACAATGCTTTTCTTGAATATCCTGAACCAGTACACACCTCCGATTAAATAAGAATAGTATTTTTGAAAACATGAAAATGCGCTCTCTGGTAAGAGATTTGTGTGCAAATCCGTCTAATCTATTAGACGCCACATAGGCGCTCACGCTAAACCCGCTAGACTGTATGTGGTCCCACCAAACCATTGATATATCAGGGGATTAGGGGCTGCGGAGAGAGACCCTTGATAATGACTTATAATAATACAAATATCTTTCGCATGCGTTCATACGAAATTACATACGATCATCACGGTTGTAGGGTTAAATTGTCTAAATGGACACGTAGCGGCAGACCACCCATCGCCAGAATGCCCGTTCCGACGTCTCTTCTCGTATATAACCGTGCAATTCTGTGAATCCGAATGCAGATTAGGGATTAAATGCCCAGCGTCTGAATAAACCGGGCTTTGCATACAGAATTTGCCAGGTTTAGCAATTCATGGCCATATAGTGGGATTAGTCCCCAATAGTTATGCTTTTGAGAGATATTTTTATTATCGGATTGTAGAGATACTTAGATTGAAAAATGATTAAAGGAGAGTTTTACCCCATTCACTCCCAGAAGTTGCCTTACATATTGTATGTTAATAAAATAATACTTTTTGTTTTATGTTTTGGTTTTTTTCTATTTATTTGCAGTAGTGTGTGACCCGGGGAAATTTAATCCGGATAACAGTCATCACTGTGAAGTTTGCAAGGACATCAAAATCCCATACTATGGAGCTACTGCCTGCTAGAGAGTCTATAGAACTTTACGTCTTGTACAGTTGACACAGTTTGAATAAAAAGACAATATGTTTTAGCAGAGGTGTATGTTTTTTTATAAGCTATAAAATAATGGATATGTCTGGGTTTATATTAATTCCCACACCATTAAGTTATCACACGTCTCACTTTGTGTTCAGGACACGCATGCGCACTACACGTTTCGCTGTAGACAGCTTCTTCAGGGTGCAATATGTTTACTTTTACCATTTACAAGTTATCTACTTTGTTTTATCGCTGCTTGTCTTTGTATGTTATGGAAAAAAACATGTGATCAGCCATTAGAGATAATATGGAATGTATGAGCCCCCCCTTAAAGGGATACTCTAGCCATCTTATGCACTTTAAAGCACATGATAGCCAAAAGAAGCCTTTAAATTCTAATGGTGTCCCCATGCACGGGGTATTATCCAAAATCCTTCCATATGCCCATTAAAGTAATCATAAAATATTTAAATTTTGTGTGTGTGAGCATGGATGTGTACTTGTGTGTGAGCACGAATGTGTAATCATCTGGCGCTATATAAATTAAATATAATATGCTTCTGGGTATTAATGTGCATCAGGGCAAAACCACGCTCTTGAACCAAGGCAACGGAAAGTAACAATCTAAACTCTTTTATGATATTTTCCAGCCAACTCTTTTCTTTTTTTTCTTGCACGTTTTAGTAGGCTACTACTATAGACTGTATTATAAACATAATCCATGTCCCTATACTGAAAAGCTACTTCGATCTTGTTCTTTGGGAAATGTGTGCCTTCACGCTGCCCATCATTACAGTCCTGTTTACAGAGCTAATAAAAGCTTAGAAGTGTCATCACAAATCACGCCAAGCTTGAGGGGTGATCGTTCTAGTAGTCGAAACCCTCGCTTTCATCTAGGGTCATCTTCGGATTACTTTCATACCATTTAGTAAATCCACACTCCAATCAATCCGTATTCTTTCACAGTGATTGCCTTCATTATAGATCAAGGCTAAGTGAACATCAAGTACCTCGTGAAGAAACGTATCGGTGTTTTGGGAAAAACAATAATAGTTTTAAAGATATATTAAGGACTGTGCTTTTGCGGAATAACCAGAATTATCGATGTCTGTTTTTAGGTATCTCTTGAATGCTTTGTCTTGTTAGAAGAATCACAGCATATCTTTGCTTTGTATCACCTGCCTTTTTATGCTACTTTATTTGACTAGTTTCTTTATCTCGGTCCTAATATATATATTTTTTACCCCAGTTAATTCTTTTGGTCACGGATGGGAAAAACTTTGCATTGGGACGCGACGTGACTGCCCGGATGAGTCGAATAGGAGGGTGCAGGAGGTAAGATTGTCACATAAAAGCTAGTCTACGGGTCAACGGATCAAAATAATGGAGAATATTTTGGTTACTGACTGCTGATGTTATTATATTTTGTGATTCTGATAAATTCTAATCTCAAAAACCTTACGTAAAAACATTACAAGGTCAGCCATACGAATACAAAAGGGACTCCTGTTTCAGAGTTTCCAAAATCATACCTTATGTTTATTAAATAACGTCCATTTGTCACATGTGTTAAAGTGCATATGATGGCTGACGTAACTCTTTAACTATGTGAGAGGCATGAATTTTGAGATTTTTTTGTCTCCATTTTCCAGTGCTGTTGATTCTTTCTTGTTGCTATGTTGTGATTTTTGTTTCTTTTTTTCTTCACACTGCAGGCCCGACACCTCATACTCCAATTTTTCAAAGCGCAGCCCATCGCACTGAAAGAGGAATTCGTGAATGTCCCAGAAATAACTTATATTGAACACAGCGCGGCAGTCACTCGGCTTGACAGCTGTCGGCCAGGATTTGGGAAAAATGAGGTCACTCACAGAGACTGCTCCGGCTGCTGTGGTAAAGTTCTTTCCCGCTCATTTTCATTCACAGACAGTACGATAAATTAAACATACTGTGCCTGTTTAAAAAAATCTCCAGTTTTTGTTGTCTTTCTCCTCACCTATAGAGCCCTGGCCTGGGCTTCTCCTCTTTGGGAACTCAACTCACCTTTAGTGACCAATTACAGGTGTTTGATATGCCAGGTCGCAGCCATACTGCTTCTTCTAGCCTTTTTTCTCTTCTACAATCATTATGGCCTGATTTGACAGGATTCTTTGGAAAATGGTGGAAGTGACTTTGTAGCTAAGACCTGGCCTGGTCCCTTCCAAAGGGTAAGGCCTTCAAGTAGTTCAATTTTGCTGCCCAAATTGACATATTCCAAAATATAAATCTAAACCGGGAAGCTTGTATCCAACACGGGGCATTTTTGCAGCCAGTGTTGACCTAGCTTTATAATCAAGGTTAGGACATCTCCGAAGGTTAGCATTTGTCCAAACTCTTGCCGGCTATCGAGGCCGGTAAAGCCACCGAAAAAACCTTACGTATCTCCACGTCTGCATCCAGGATTTGAATCCATGACACTGCCTTAGAGGAATCATGTAATCTCCTCTTTGTCAGACATCTTGGCACAGTCGTTGGAATAATGTGCAGCATGGACTAGGGAAGTGGTGACTGGGGTTTTCTGATTGCGCTGCATTTTCTCTCGCTGGGGGTGGTAATTGAGTCTTTCACGCAGGCAAATATCATTCAGCTTTTACTGTAAACAGTTATTTTCCTCGCCGGCGCTAGTAACTCACTGATATATAGATTGCCTTAGCATTTGCCTCGGATAATAATTGTTCTCTCCAAATCTAACACAGCATTAAGCAATTCATTCTTGCTCCTGTACTTAAGCAATTATTATTTCGCTTATACGACACAGGCTGCCTCAGGATTCCGACCTTTCTGCTGTTACCGTACGTCATTACAGCTACCCTAAGGCAAAACATTAACGCAAAAAATGCTGCCTATATGGGTTTTTTATATATTTGTAGCCCTCTATATAGCAGTTTAATATTTTTGTTTTATGTAAACTTTCAGATGAAAGAATATAATAACAGATCTGCTAAAGGGTTCATTGTTTTCTTGCTGGAGAGTGAAATTATTGTTAAAGTGGAATTTTTAAAAAATTATAAATAAATTGTTGCAAATTTGGACAATGCTTTTCTTGAATATCCTGAACCAGTACACACCTCCGATTAAATAAGAATAGTATTTTTGAAAACATGAAAATGCGCTCTCTGGTAAGAGATTTGTGTGCAAATCCGTCTAATCTATTAGACGCCACATAGGCGCTCACGCTAAACCCGCTAGACTGTATGTGGTCCCACCAAACCATTGATATATCAGGGGATTAGGGGCTGCGGAGAGAGACCCTTGATAATGACTTATAATAATACAAATATCTTTCGCATGCGTTCATACGAAATTACATACGATCATCACGGTTGTAGGGTTAAATTGTCTAAATGGACACGTAGCGGCAGACCACCCATCGCCAGAATGCCCGTTCCGACGTCTCTTCTCGTATATAACCGTGCAATTCTGTGAATCCGAATGCAGATTAGGGATTAAATGCCCAGCGTCTGAATAAACCGGGCTTTGCATACAGAATTTGCCAGGTTTAGCAATTCATGGCCATATAGTGGGATTAGTCCCCAATAGTTATGCTTTTGAGAGATATTTTTATTATCGTATTGTAGAGATACTTAGATTGAAAAATGATTAAAGGAGAGTTTTACCCCATTCACTCCCAGAAGTTGCCTTACATATTGTATGTTAATAAAATAATACTTTTTGTTTTATGTTTTGGTTTTTTTCTATTTATTTGCAGTAGTGTGTGACCCGGGGAAATTTAATCCGGATAACAGTCATCACTGTGAAGTTTGCAAGGACATCAAAATCCCATACTATGGAGCTACTGCCTGCTAGAGAGTCTATAGAACTTTACGTCTTGTACAGTTGACACAGTTTGAATAAAAAGACAATATGTTTTAGCAGAGGTGTATGTTTTTTTTTATAAGCTATAAAATAATGGATATGTCTGGGTTTATATTAATTCCCACACCATTAAGTTATCACACGTCTCACTTTGTGTTCAGGACACGCATGCGCACTACACGTTTCGCTGTAGACAGCTTCTTCAGGGTGCAATATGTTTACTTTTACCATTTACAAGTTATCTACTTTGTTTTATCGCTGCTTGTCTTTGTATGTTATGGAAAAAAACATGTGATCAGCCATTAGAGATAATATGGAATGTATGAGCCCCCCCTTAAAGGGATACTCTAGCCATCTTATGCACTTTAAAGCACATGATAGCCAAAAGAAGCCTTTAAATTCTAATGGTGTCCCCATGCACGGGGTATTATCCAAAATCCTTCCATATGCCCATTAAAGTAATCATAAAATATTTAAATTTTGTGTGTGTGAGCATGGATGTGTACTTGTGTGTGAGCACGAATGTGTAATCATCTGGCGCTATATAAATTAAATATAATATGCTTCTGGGTATTAATGTGCATCAGGGCAAAACCACGCTCTTGAACCAAGGCAACGGAAAGTAACAATCTAAACTCTTTTATGATATTTTCCAGCCAACTCTTTTCTTTTTTTTCTTGCACGTTTTAGTAGGCTACTACTATAGACTGTATTATAAACGTAATCCACGTCCCTATACTGAAAAGCTAGTTCGATCTTGTTCTTTGGGAAATGTGTGCCTTCACGCTGCCCATCATTACAGTTCTGTTTACAGAGCTAATAAAAGCTTAGAAGTGTCATCACAAATCACGCCAAGCTTACAAAAGCAGTTCCTGATGCACCACGAAATCCCAAGAGCCTCAACCTGCTCTTCGCTTTGCGGGAAGACTTTCGGCTCATGCCGACTGACCTTTTCCATGAATGTCTGAGCGAAAGCTCCGGATGCTCTAGAGGGAAAACCTATTCTCTCCAAAGCACCCAGCAGGGGCTTCTCGAAGGTTCTGTGCTTTCAAAGGTGAGTCACCGGCAGAATATAACGCGACCTTACGGGTAGAAAGGGATTTGGAAGGCATGGTAGTCACAACAAAGACACCATTCTTAGACAAGAACAAACAGTGTGCTTTGGTGATGTATAAAGGGCTTGTTGAGCACATATTAACTATTTCTTTTGTTTTATCTGTTTTATACCAATGCACCTGATCTATTATCCTGCTAAGTTCCAAATTATATTTTTTTCTTCTTTGATCCTTTGGCTGTAAATTTGACCGGCAACCACACGCAAGAGGTCTTGGTCTGTCCTGTTACTAGTTCATCAAGGCACAAGTCTGTTGACCGTGGTTTATCGAAATTCTTCCGCTCCAATACGACAAATGGGAAGACGTGCAGTTGAATTGTCTCAATTAACAGTGTCCAGGACTGGAGAAGACAATCATAAGAAGTAAAAGCAGTCTAACGCCTTGCGATGCCTTTATAGCACCACAGGGTTATATCATTTTCAGTGTGCTCACTTCTGACGAGTTGCCGAGGGAAATCTTTTTAATAAATACGCAGTACAACCACTGACCCCCAACTCCTTGCCATGCCACTTCTCTTCGTTTACGCAGCCCATAGGTGATGGACCCCTGCACCCCCTATTGTATCGTCCCTATTGGGGTGTAAGAGGTTCCTGCCCCATAGAGCTTTCTGTATGGATAGGGCGAATAGGTGGTGTTATATGGACCCTGATTCCAGGACCACTAAAGAAGGTCAGCCAAGCAAGCTTGATAAGGGACTCAGCATGCTTGAGTACGGTTATACATAATAATATCTTTATATATTAACTGGAGACGCTTGTAGCAACCTACTGCTCATCGAATCCAAATTTAACATCTGGTATCACTCAGACATCAACAAGGGTTTTTTTCTTTAAGAGGCAGCATGAAGCTGGACCATTTCTTGCTGCCAGAGGGATTTGATTTGTTTGCCTATGTTCAGATAATAGGTTCTGGTTGCTAAGCAACCCATTAAACTTATTAAAGGACTATTATCCAAGATTCTCCTATCGTTCATAGATGAGCCTTTTTGCATTGATTAATCGTATACTCGTAACCTCAGTTCAAGAATTCATTTGCTTAGAAAAAAAGGTTTACTTTTAATATATCTTTGTTGATATTTGTTCTGGTTTAAATAACTAACATACAAATTAATATTTTTTTCACCCAACTGGGAAATAAAATATAATTACATGGCAAGGGAAATGACATCGCTCTTAGATCATAGCTATTTGATTAAAAAAAAATCCTGCACCAAGGAGAGGTCCCCCGTAACACCGGAGCCATAAGCTCTAATGTCTGGCCTATGCTGGGCACATGAGTCCATCGAAAGCACATTTTTTTTTAATTTTCAATGGCCAGAGCTGTACAGCAGTAATGATGCTATAAGTCACAGTTATGTAAATATCCTTCTTGATGTTGCTAAACCCAACTTGTGCCTGAGAAGCCATCGTTACCTCAGTGATTTCAAGAGTTTTTGGCATCTCTGAGCTTGTTGGGAATCCGGAGGAATCAGTCTTGAAGAATAGATGGCTCGGTCCAAGTCAGCCACTGCTTCTTTTTGTTTTGGTGTCTAAGAACAAGGCCCGAGAATGCAGGAATTATTTAGAATCCTGTATGATTTATCCGTCCTGATCTAATCCCTGGTCAGATCTGTCTCCAAGAAGAGTCGGTGATGATACTCAAAGTATCTGAGATGGATCAGCCCAAGTGGATCACCATACGCAGTGCGTATTGTAGAATCTGGAGCAAACAAGTCCTCATTTCTGACCACTTTTGGGAATGACCATAATCTATGGATACGTAGAGAGACGAAGTGAAGACGAAGGGACTCTTAAAGACGCCGCTGTGTGCAGAGAGGCCTTTGCTTAGGTCCACAAAGTTTACTAAGAACATCACATTGTGTAACTTTGTATTGTATAACCACAAAAGTATTCACTTTTCTAAGAGGGAGCACAGGCCAATGATAGTACCACGTGCTTGGAATCTATCTGTGATTTTTAAATCCTCCATAATGTCTGAATTTGAGGCACATAGAAAAGTATATGTTGTATGCACAATGATTGTGTGAAGCCTACCCACTCGTTAACAATCAAGCTGGAGGCGTTAAGCTGAGTTATTGTGAAAGAATTCTGTTATTTTGTTAGTGTCTTTCTCCAAGTCTTCCAATCCAAGTCACTCTGCTTTCTTTTTTTTTTTTATATCAATCTTTATTAGAAATATTTGTAATACAATTTCGACAAATAACAAAAACATTCAGTCGATTCGCAATGTTGAGACATAGTAGGTTAGTAGTATAATTCTTACACTGAAAAATAATACATTATACATTTCAACTGTTAACAGTCATACGAAACAACATGGAAGAGATTCCTAGGCGACGGGGGAGTATTACCTCAAGATCAATAGAAGAAAGAGGGGTATGGAGATAAATAAAAATTTCGTCATTTATTTATTTATTTTTACAATGCACAGGAATCATACGCCAATAAATGGGAACCACCTATACCAAATCATCTTATATTTCTCTTCAGCCTTAGATTTTTTTAAAAAAAAACTTTCAGCGGAACATTGTTGGTTAATCTGATTTTTAATCTCAGACCATGAGGGGAGAGTCGTATTCCTCCAGTTCCTAGCTAAACAGATTTTTACTGCTAATAAAATATTTATCCAAAGGATTATATCATTTTTGTTCATATCTGGAAGATCTAGATGGAGAATAAAAGCCTGTGGAGAGAGTATTAAATTAAATCCAAATAACGTAAAAAAAAGATTAGTTAATTGATTTTTAATCTGATTTAGACCTGAACATTCCCACCATATATGTTTGTGCGTACCAAATTCAGTATGGCATCGCCAACAGGAAGCACTATTAGATGGTTGAAATTTGGCTAAACGGATAGGAACCATGTACCATCTATACATGAGTTTATAAAAGTGTTCCTGAAGGTTCAGACAATGGGACGCCGTTCGGGTAATTTTCCAGGCTTCATTCCAGTTAAGTAAGGAGATAGATAGATCAAAGTCCTTCTCCCATAGTTTTTGTGCCTTACTCTTCTCGTAATTTTTGTTAACCTTAAAGATTTTCAAGATTTTAGATATTAGGTTCTTAGGGGTGGTAGAAGTAATAAATTTAAACCAGGGAGTAGATTCAACTGGCGAATACATAGAGAGAAAATGTTTGAGTCTAATATACTTAAAGATATCTTTGGCTGGTATGTCAAAGGCTTCGGTCAAAGAAGGGAAGGAAGCCAATTGAGATCCAATAAAGAGATCGCCTATCTTTTCTACACCCAATTGTCTCCAGCTTTCCAGCGAGAGATCGGGGATAAAAAAAGAAAGTACAGTGATCGGACAACCCTTAGTAAGTATAATCCCGTCTTCCAAACGTTTCTTAATTTTAAAAAAGGTAGATAGAACATCGTTAATAATAAGACTAGGGATTTTTTTCCTTTTAAATTGAGTTTGAGGCATCCAAAAAAAAGGGAAGGATCAGAATTTTTACACACATAATTCTCTATATCATACCAGCCCGGAGCATTTTTCTCCTTTGTCAAGTTCCAGGCTAACATGAAAGATATTTGTGAGGCTTCGTATAACTCGTTTAGATCCGGGTAGCCAAGGCCCCCTAAGTCCGTACTCCTTTTAAGGAGGTCAGTTGGAAGTCTAGTCAGTTTGGCTGCCCATACAAAACGCGAAAACAGATTATCCCATTCTGTTATAATCTGCTTGGAAACTTGAAAGGGAATTAATCTAAAAAGGTATAAGATTTTAGGTACGATGTAGGCCTTAAGAATGTTTATGCGCCCCATCCATGAAGTCTCTAATTTAGCCCAATTTAAAAGCTGATGTTTAATATCAAAAAAAAGTTTTTTATGGTTAAGGGTAGATATTTCTTCAAGAACTGCACCAATTTTGATTCCCAGATAATCAATCTGCGTTAGACTGGAGTCGGATTGTATCCATGTTTGAATTTGATCTTTCTGAGAGTCAGATAAGTAGAATGAAATTAATTGGGTTTTAGCGAGGTTCAGTTTATAGTTAGAATAGTTTCCAAATTTCAGTACACCCTCTAACAAAGCAGGAATGGAAATCGATGGTGAGGAGAGTGTTAGGAGGACATCGTCGGCATACAGGGTGATTCGATATTCAAAATCGCTGATTTTTATGCCTACAAGATTCCTGGAGCTTCTAATATACGCCGCAAAAGATTCAATTGATAAGGCATAGAGCATAGGAGCCAATGGGCATCCTTGTCGAGTGCCGTTCCTGATAGGAAAGTAATCTGAATCTAATGCAGGACCTTTAATTTTGGCCGTGGGAACTGTATATAGAGCCATAGTTGAGTTAAAGAAGAGTCCACATATACCAAAAGCCTGAAGAGTCACAGCCAAAAATCTCCAATTCACCCTATCAAATGCTTTCTGAGCGTCTAAGGCCATTAGCACTGAAGGGGTTTTATTTTTATGTATAAATTCAATTATATTGAAAATTCTACGTGTGTTTTCATCCCCTGCTCTTCCAGGCATAAAGCCTGCTTGATCGGGGTGAATAAGATCTTTAATCACACGGGCCAATCTCAAAGCTAGTATTTTAGAATAAATCTTAACATCAATATTGATAAGAGAGATTGGTCTATAGTTAGAAACTATCAAGGGGTCTTTGCCTGACTTTGGAATAGGAGAGATGCTAGCTTCTAGCATTTCGCTAGGAAATTGAATCCCTGAGGCAATTGCATTAAATGATCTCAATAGAATAGGGGAGATCACTGGATCTAAAATTTGGTAAAATAAAGCAGAGTATCCATCAGGACCTGGGGCTTTCCCCTGTTTAAGCTCCTGAATTACTTTAGAGATCTCTTGTAGTGTAAAGGGTTGATTCAACTCTATCCTTTTTTGTTCAGTAATTTTTGGAAGAGATAGTGAGTCTAAAAATCGAGTCATATCCAGAGTGGAAGTAGTAGGTTCAGAAAGATTATATAGAGACTCATAATAGTCCTTAAAAGCATTGCCTATTTGTCTAGGTGATGTACAGGTTTCTCCTTTATAAATAATCTTGTTAATTCTAGATTGTAAGTTTTGCGCTTTAAGTCTATTAGAGAGATCTTTACACACTCTATTATTGTTGGTGTACCAACGCGCTTTCAATCTCTCGATCATTAGTTCAGTTTTAACTTTAAGCTTAGTCAATATGGATTTCTGAATACTCTCTATCTGCCTACGAAGATCTGTGGAGGGATTATATTTATTTTGTCTCTCAAGTAAAGCTAACTCAATATAGAGATCTGCCAGTTTTTTTCCTCTCTTCTTTTTTTCCCAGGTCCCTTTTTTTATTAAATAACCTCTAAGAAAGCATTTAAGAGTACACCAGAGATTCAAAACTGAGGTCTCAACAATATCGTTATGGTACAGAAATAGCTTCGCCTGTTCTAACAAATCAGCCCTATCAACATCGCTTTTTATAAGCGCTTCATTGAGGGTCCACCTATTTCTCATCTTGAAATGAGGATTATCATTCAGGGAGATGTAGATCGGCGCATGGTCGGACCATAAAATATTTCCTATAGAAGAATTGATACAATAATCTAAATTATAACTTCGCATGAAAAAGAAATCTATCCGAGAGTAAGAATTATGTACCTTAGAAAAGAAGGAGTAATCTGTGTCATTTGGGTGTTGAAGCCTCCATATATCATAAAGATTATATTTAGTTAGACATGTAGAGAATGCCTCAGCTTTGGTTTTCAAATATGGTTCTGTTTTACGTCTTTTAGAGGTTTTAGTATCCAACTCAATGTCTAATATACAGTTCAGATCGCCTGCCATAATTAATATCCCTTTAGAGACTTTCTCTATTATTTCCATTGATTTATTTAAAAATCTGGTCGATGCTTCTGATGGGGCGTATAAACTAACGAACGTATATACAACGTCATTTATACTGCAAATAAGTATAACCTCCTACCCTCTTGATCAGTATCGTGGAAGATATATTCAAATTTATTTTTGGATGCAATCACTATGGCCACACCTCTTTTCTTTTTATCTAAGAGAGAAGATGAAAACACCTCCCGATATTTGCGATATTTCCAAACTGAGTCACCTTTAATTCCTTTCCAATGCGTCTCTTGAATGAATGCAACATCTACCCTGTCCTTAATTAGCGTGTCATATAAAAAGGACCTTTTATAAGGAGAATTTAATCCCTGTGCATTGATAGACATGAATTTAAGTGGCATCAAAATAAAATACCTCCATACCGCCCATAGTAAGACTCCCTTCCAGATATTTCTCCTTCCTATGAACCTCTAGCACGAAAACTTGACAACACGAGCAGTCACAACCACATAAAACAATCAACCTCTTCATGCCATGTCGGGGAAGCGATTTCTCCGTCATTGGCATAAAATAAACTTCCTGAACCATCTTAGGAAAAAAGAGAAAAGAAATAAAAAGGTTCGAGTCAGCAGACCGATGGGTGGAGGAGAGCAAAAAAAGTAGAATAAATAATAATAATAAAATAAATAATAAATTAAAGTAAATAAAAAATAAAAAGAAAAAAATAAATAATAAAAAAATAATAAAATAATAATAATATAAAAAAAAGGGGGGCGTGGCTAGCCGCGGACCAAGATGGCTGCTTAGGCTCTTTGCTCTACGGCCCCTCTCCGTGTTTCTGCTTAAATAGCGTGTATTTCTCCAGCCATGGGCAAGACCAACAGAGCCCCCGGCACCCCGAAACCCTCGGGGCATAAAGAGAAGTCCTCACTTACCTCGGTCCGGTCCTTTTTTCACGGCACCCA
>VKOC01046847.1:0-24052 GCA_009364415.1 Spea multiplicata | reverse complement strand
ATTCTAAAAAGAAACACAAAAATAATAAGAAAAAAATAGAAACAAAAAAATAAAAAATAAAAATGAAAATAAATAAATAAAAAAAGAAACATTAACAACAAGTAGTCAGTTATAATTAAGACAGTTAAAAAATATCTAAAAAATACATGGATATTTTTAAAACAATAGCTGGGCGGTGTCCCTGCAGCAGTGTGTCTTAACAACATATCAATGCTCCTGCAGAGATACTGCAATGTTTATTTAACAAAGAAGTTCCGGTTGTTTACTCCTGAGAACAATAGAGGACGCCCAGTCAGTGCCATTAACTTGCAAAAGAAAATAAAAAAATAGAAAAACATGGGAAAAAAAACAATGTCTATATGTATAGAGCACATATCAATAAATCAAACCTATTACTCCACAGTGATCAAATCTTTGTCCCCTAGATTCGTGATGCCTTGGCGAAAATATTTGTAAAAAATCCTTTACTTCTTCCGGTGATGTTATAACATAGTCCTGGCCATCATGCCTAAATAAAACTTTAACAGGGAATCCCCATCTGTATCGGATATTCAGAGCTTGTAATTCCCTTGTAAGAAATTGAAAATCTTTTCTTCGTGACTTAGTGGAAGCAGAAAAATCTTGAAAAAATTGGAGGTTTGTATACTCCTCACAGAGATTAGCACCCTTTCTCACAGCAGTCAGGAACTCATCCTTAACATGGAAGAAATGTAATTGTGCTATAGTGTCCCTTGCAGCCTCCTTAGGAGCTTGGTTCGACTTCGGCAGCCTATGGCATTGGTCAATCAAAATCTCTGGTTCAGCACGATTTTTCAGAACCGAGCCGATCATTTTTTTAACATATGAGCCTAGATCTTGATTTTGTATGGATTCGGGTATATTTATGATCCTTATATTATTGCGCCTACTACGATCTTCCAAATCAGCAATTTTTAGTTTACTTAGCTCGAGTTGGTGTTCAAGCAGTTCCACACGCTTTTCTAACTCTAAATGTGAATTCTTCTGCAAACCAAGAGCCTGTTCTGTACGATCCACTCGAATGTCCAGTTCATTTATATCCTTCTTCCTTCTTAATAACGGAAATCTCTTTCATCAAATCATCATGAATCCCATTCCTGAGATCCGTAAGCAGCTTAATTAAACAAGGTTCCGTAACAGTCATACCTGATCTCTCCAACTCCTCACCCATCTTAGGCTGTTTCTTATGTGGGGATTCAGTTTCTTCAATCACCCGAAGACTTGGCTGAAAATTTCTGCTTTTGCATCTTCCAAAAAGTCCAATAGTAGTTCGATTCTGGAACGGGTCCACAAATGAATGCTGTTTTTTTAATGAAAAAAGTCCAAATCCTCTCAGAGTTCTCGCACTATGCTGCCATCTCAGTCGATGGTCAAGCCACGCCCCCTAGCTTCCACATACTGCATCCCACAACATTACTTTCATATTGGTTGTTGTATGGGTTGCTGAAGGAATGATTTAAAGCAGTTTTGTTGAATTAGAAACAAACAAAAAAATTTGCAAAAAAGTAAGGTCCTAGGTGTAGATAGCTTCATGTTTTCATCCATTATACTGCATCCCACAACACTACTTTTATGTTGGTTGTTGTATGGGCTGCTGACGGCATGATTTAAAGCAGTTTTGGTGAATTAGAAACAAAAAAAGTTTTTTTCCAAAAAAGTAAGGTCCTAGTTGTAGATAGCTTCATGTTTTCATCCATACACTGTATTGCTTGTAGCTTCCACATCCTGCATCCCACATTACTTTCATGTTGGTTGTTGTATGGGCTGCTGAAGGTATGATTTTAAGCAGTTTTGGTGAACTAGAAACAAAAAAAGTTTCTTTGCAAAAAAGTAAGATCTTTTTCTCCCGAGGAAGCCAGTATAGCACTGGCGAAATGCGTTGAGAGAGCTGACATTATTTCGAGAGAGTACCTTATATAGTGGGTGCTGGGACTTTATTTTTTTCGCGCTTCTGCACACTGTGATATAGTTGTGCCTGCAATAACTAACCTTGAAGATATTAAATTCTGCTATTATTGAACCCTGATGAGCCTGATTCATTCAACAAGTTTGTGAGTGGATCTTACAACTTTTTTATTTTTCATATCTATATACATATTGCACTATTAGTGTTGTTTTTGTTTTTCTCCTCATGTATATGCGCTCCTTGGTTGTCTTATTGTATTGCTGAGCATCTTGAAGAAGAGTGTTTTTTGGGGAGTATTTATTCATTTATTGTTATTTATATCTTTTCACTTTACACGTGGAACTTGGATCTTTGTTTTTTTGGCATATATCCTTTTCTTTTCTTCCTTTATTCAGTTGCACGTGTGGTTATGGCTTATTCCAATAGCCAATATACAAGCACTAGAGAACAAAGAATTTTAAAAATCAACACTTTGTTCACTACAAACAATGATGATTCACACCCATCAACTAAGCTCTTTAACCATTTAGAGAGACTAGCTGAGAAAGAAATTAAAAAGTGGTGGGAAGTAACCTTTTTGGAATACTATGTTAAAAACAATTTAGTCCCTAGGGGCCTAAGAGTCCAAAAATACCCGGAATTCGGTCAGGATAATGCAGAAAAATGGAACAATATTTTAAAAAAATGCTCAATAGATCTGATGAAGAGTCTAATTGAGCTACAACAGCACCAGCTAAAAGAGATTGAAACGAATATTAGACATACAGAAGAAGAAATTCAAAAGAATTTCGACTTACCAGATATAGAAAAGAAGAATAAAATTCTTAAAGATAAGATTTCCAAGATAGAGGAATCTATCGTAGACAATAAAAAGAAAAAACTTAAGAGGGATCAAGATGACCTTAAAAGAGGATTACATATAATCCCTTTAAAAACACAAGATACAAATACATATAGAGAGAGAATACATTGGAAAACAGACAATAATAGGAGCACATACAGAAACAATAGGATGTCATCGAGGAGTCAAGAGAGGAATCATTCTCACCAGTCTAGAGGGAAAAGACTCCCTCTAAATCCAGATAGACAACACACTGTTTTTTCACAACCCCTTGAAAATTACAGTAAAATAAGAAAAGAGAGCCACTCTGGAGGCTTTAGACCATCTCGCACTGAGAACATTAACGACTCCCAACAAGTTTTTTTAGACAGGGAGCGGTTCCAAAGAAAGGGACCACCTTCAACGGATGTAACATCTCACACCCCTATGTGGGAGACCAAGAACAGGTTCTCCACATTTCTTCACTCTCCCCAAAAAAAAGCGAAAAACAATAAGAGGAAGAGAGGACATAGAGGACAGGGATACAGATTAGAAACAACAGAAACGTCCTCTAAAGATATTATAAATATTTCACAAACTAAGTTAGAACCAGCAGAAATTTCACTATTGGCCAAAGGCCTTAAATTTGCACCTAATAAGGGTCCCACGGTTTTAATTTATTTATAGACACTCAGAGATTCCTTAGGAAATTGACTGTAAAACGTTTTTTTCTAAAAAAAGAACTGATGCAATTTGAGAATAATGACAATATTATACCAGATACATTCATACACACGCCATTTAGACCAAAATCAACATTCTATCCGGAACATGAGAAAAGTGAGCATATCCAAGTGTTTTCAGACATGCTGCTCCAAGAATTTGAAAAAATTGAAGCAAATAAAAAACGAAAATTTAATACATCTAAAGTAGAACAAGAGTCTTTAAAAAAACTGAAGGAGAAAAGACAGATAGTCGTAAAACCTGCTGATAAAGGGGGTGCGATAGTCATCATGGATAGGTCCTATTACCTAAAAGAAGCTTTTCGCATCTTGGGTGACGAAACTACATATCTAAAACTATCTGGTAATCCCACAAAAGCTTTTCAAGCAGAGATTATGAGATTGTTACAAAAAGGAAAAGATGACAAGATCTTGAATACACATGAATTTAATTTTTTAAAAATGGAGACACCCAAGGTTGCGGTATTTTACTTTTTACCTAAAATACACAAAAATGTTTCATCACCACCAGGAAGACCCATCATCAGTGGGATCAATTCTTTGACTAGTAATATCTCCCAATATGTGGACTCTTTTCTACAAAAATATGTATGTATGATTCCATCCTACATCAAAGACACAAAACACATTCTCAATATATTGGAAGAGGTCCAGTGGCAACCTGACTATCTATGGGTAACGATCGATGTATCGTCACTATATACCGTCATCCCCCATAATCTAGGAATAGAAACCATAAACAAGGTTTTAAAAAATGACATCAGTATGAGTGACCTACAAAGTCAATTTATTATAAATTGTATCAGTTTTATTCTCAAACACAATTTTTTCTGGTTTGAACAGTCTTTTTATTTACAACTCTGTGGCACCGCCATGGGGACCAAATTTGCACCAAGCTATGCCAACCTATATGTGGCGGATTGGGAGGCCAACTCCATCTGGGCCCACAATCCGTTTGGTGCAAATTTGGTCCTCTGGCGGCGCTATATCGATGACATCTTAATAATTTGGAAAGGATAGTTGGGGGAGCTAAATGACTTTCTGCTTTTTGTGAATACGAATAACTACAATCTACAGTTCACTTCCTCCATCGACAAAATGCAAATCAATTTTTTGGATCTCACACTTTATATACAGGATAACAAAATACAATCAAAAACGTACTTCAAACCGACTGATGGGAACAGTTATATTGAGTTTTCCAGTTGCCATCACCCTCAGTGGTTACACAACATACCAAAAGGGCAATTTGCCCGCGTACGCAGAAATTGTACTGAAGAGGAGGACTTTTCCACTCAAAGCCAGACACTTGTAAATAAGTTCAGAGAAAGAAAATATCCTGATAAGCTACTATTTGATAGCTTTAAAGCCGTAAAGGACAAAAAAAGAGATTTCTTTTTGCAAGACAAAAAAGATAAACTGGTGAAAAAGTTTGATTTCGCCTTTTTGACTAAATATAACGACAAGGCGCACGACATTAAAAAAGCTATAGCGAAATGCTGGCCTATTTTAAAGCAAGATAACATCTTAAAAGATCACTTACCTTTAAAGCCTAGTGTCATATATATGACAACTTTCTCTTTAAGAAAAATCCTGGTTTCTTTCGCTGTGGAAAGTGTAAACTTTGCACAACATGTCACCAACAAAGCAAAAAAACTACCAAATTTAGGTGTACAAACACCAAGAAAGAATATACAATAAAACATTTTATCCACTGTAGGTCCAAAAATGTGATATATTTGTTAGAGTGCGGATGCGGTACTCAATATATCGGTAGAACCACAAGGGAATTGAAAGTGAGAGGTTTAGAACATCTGGGTGGTATACGCAATCAAAATCTCAAACACAGTGTCCCAAAACATTGTAACCAGTGTAGAGCATTCTCTTTACCACAATTTAAAATTATAGGGATTGATGTCATCTCCCCTCATTGGAGAGGAGGTGATCTTCAACAAATATTAGCACGTAGGGAGACTGAGTGGATTTTTAAATTTCAAACTCATAAAAAAGGGGGACTAAATACAGACTTAGACATCCTAGCTTTCATGACATAAAGAAAAAAAAAAGAAAAAAAAGATATACTCTTTTCTCCGTTTTGGCATTTTTAGCACTTTTATATGCACTTTAAATAATTAAAGTGACTTATTGCACTTTAAATAGGCATGTTAGGGTACAACATATTGCTCTATAACATAGCACTTTAATATCAAAAAATTTTGCACATCATATCAAAACATTTTGCACATCACATCAAAATGACACCCAACTATGGGCAATGAAATATGGTCATACCATAGCACTTTAAATTGGCACTTTAATGTCGATATATATCATTATAGCACTTTATATTGGCACTTTATTAATTTGCACAATAATACTGATGTCTTTTGTTTTTGTTTTCTGATGGAATTTATAACAATGTACTCTCTATTTTTATCCCTTTAAATATTCTTCTCTATAAAATCATGGCTGTAGATTTGATATATTTAAAAACATATTTTAAAAAACAATATTTAAACAATCTCTTTGATAAAACTGATTTAATAAACATTTTTATATATATATAATTCATTTAATGATTAGTTCCATTACTAAAGATACATATCTTCACTTTTACTTAATTTTAACTTTTTTATAATAAAGATTGATGGTTTTTTATATATAATTATAAAAAAGACAAATTATTTAATTTTCATGTTCCACCGATTTTATTGAAGAATATTTGTAAATAATAACAATAAGAGAGTGTTTTTATCTTTTGTATTTGATATACATTGCCGCGATTAATTTCGCGACTAGAATCGATGGACTTTTATTGAACATAGTGGCGGCATCCTATCGATCTTTGCAAGTATGAGCGTGTGGATATATATCCAATTCGAATAAGGAGCGGCGGACCAGGAGCCGGAGAACGTTGTACGCGACTATGTAATCGCGTACACGACGCCAATGACGTGAAGGCAGACGAACAGCCGGATTGGATGCGTCGATGACGCAGGACGCCCGCAACCCGGAAATTGTATCTGCGTGAGGTATAACCCTTTATTGGTCGGGGCCAGCTTATATTCATTAAAGCAATAAACGTTTCTTGCTGATATATAGTGGTTCCATAACAGTCCCCCCTTGAATACACGATGGCCGACAGTCCCTAATCCTGACAGATCCTACCAGACATGATCCCGCATCCTTTTCACCTGCAGTGGCGACAAATTATCGCTATTGGATAAAATCCCGGTTTCAGGTCTTGGACATGTCCCTCGGATCTATATGTCCCTACACGGGGCGGGGATTACTGTCAGGGGGAACTATCGAACTAAATGGTGTTTATAAGAAGATGCAAAGCTTGGCATCGTGTCATCGTACATAAACATTAACGGGGTAGTCATTTTATCGCATAGGCGTCGAAGACAAGGGACTACACATAATAGTATAAAAGCGACAATAATCACAATAATCAGTAAAATTATTCCCAGCTGGACCAGAGCTTGTTTCCATCGTTTGAGCCAGCCAAACCATTCGGCCCATGGATGATCGATTCTGGAGTTGCGCTTTAATTCGTCTCCTAGAGAATTTAACTTTTTTATAGCCACGGTCACTTTTCCGTCGGGGCCTGTATTATCTGGGATGAAAGTACAACAAGTTTCTCCGATTATTCGACAGACTCCGCCTTTTTCTGCCAGGATCATATCTAATGCCATACGATTTTGAAAAGTCATCTGGGTTGCAGCCTCCAATTGATCCGAAAGTCCTTGGAGTGCATCTCGGGTATAGTTGACAAATCTCTGCTGATTATAATAGATATAGTTAATCCAGTCAACATTTTTATTTATTGTAACAATGGGAAAAATGGATTCGAAACCAGCGGCTACTTGATCTCGGGCTTTATACTCATCTGGGACCCCCCTAGGAACTCCTATTGCATCTATATACACATGGGGGTCGAAACTTCCTTCGGGGGCTTTTGAGACACTGCGTTTTTTACGGAACAGGGTAGACTGGGCCTCAACAGCTTCTGGCTCTTCCGACATTATAAATAACGGCATTATAACTTTGGCCAGTGCGCATTCACCAGTCCAACTACCTTCTAATCTGGTGCGCAATTTCATATCTCCACATAGCCAATAGATGTCTCCCAGAGAATATACTTGATTCTGTGTGGGGGGACCGGTCAAATTGCTGTATTCAGCACAATTACCATTAGAGAATTTACCAAGAAATTTGCCTGTTCCTTTGGTGTTTGAAATACAAATATAAGTGCCAGAATATATAGTAATTCCTCCGTTGAGCTTGGGAGCCTCGATTAGTAGAGGATATTCTCTTTTCCATTTCTCACATTCGGTGAATTTGTTACTGGTATTGGTATAAAGACTCAACAGACATAGTAGTGACTGATAGGGCAACTGTAGGGGTACTGTACCCAGATGTGGACGGGCTTTACCACACACATAGCAATTGGACTTATTGTGCTTAATAGCAGAATATTGCATCCACTCGAGCCATAGATTAATATCATTATATCCAGTTTCTATGGCTACAGTATCATCATAAGTGGGATTCGCTATAGCTATCATACTTTGAATGGCGCACAGGACAGTATATGGAATTTCCGGTGGTTTCGAAAGTGGTTGGTTTGATGGTTTACCTTGTGGCTCTTCCCATTCTAAACTATTGTACATATCTTTATGATAGAAGGGGGCCTTGCCGCTCATGACACCATATTTGTAAATCCCGAAAATATATTTTCGAGCATCAGTTGGCCGGGGATTCTCTATAGTAAGGGTGTATCGTTGGTTATCACCAGTTCCGGTGGATATGAGAGTCATTCGTGAGAGCAATGATTTACCATATTGATCTTTGAGGGCTAGGGCTTCAGGGGGCTTATATCCCCATTTGGTTCCTGAATTAGTTATAACAGAGCCCCAATACCTGCAGTCGTCCCCCCATTGCCCTCCAACATAGCATATGTACCCAACACATTCTCCTATTTGAACATCACAATACCCGGGGTCAAAATTGTCGGTGGTATCCCCTTCTTGTGTCATCACCCCGGTATATACATTGGTGTAGCGTTTAGAAACACAATCTATAATATGACAAAATTGGAATGAGTATGTGGCTACTGTTGTGCTACTGGAGTTGTACCAAAAAATGGGAGGACCTGCTTGTTTTGCATCTCTTGTAATGGCTACCCGACCCCCCTGGTGACTGATAGCTTGGGCTGGTTTTCCCCATGTATGTTGGAAAATGAATAATAATAATAATGGGATGCCCACTCTTTTGCAAAGGATATGCATTCTAGGAGTCATTGATTGGAGGATCCTTTGACTCTCTTGCAATGCGATGTGTGTATCCAGGTGGGTTTCCCTTCAACTTTTATTGAGGTAGGAGTCGTTAGTAGCACTTGAAAAGGGCCCTCGAATCTCGGTTCCAAAGTAGATCGGACGTGTTTCTTCACGACCACCCACTCTCCAGGCAATAGAGAGTGAGTACCTTCGAGAATATTGGGATCTGGAATAGAAGAGAAAACTTGGGCATATATATTTGATAATTGAGTAGTCAAAGCAATAACATATTTTGCCATTGTTTCATAATTCATTTGCAACTGTTGTGGGAAGTATTGTCCTAACCTAGGGCTACTTCCAAAAAGTATTTCGTGTGGGGTCAGTTTGTGTGACGCCTTTGGCGTATGTCTGATAGCAAAAAGTACGATGGGTAGGCACTGTACCCAATTTAGACCAGTCTCTTGCGTCATTTTCAACATCTTTGATTTGATTATGCCATTTAATCTTTCCACTTTCCCGCTACTCTGCGGTCTGTAGGGAGTATGGAAAGCAAGATGTGAACCTATAATTTTCCACACTTCTTGAGTGATGTTTGCCGTAAATGCAGGTCCCTGATCGCTTTCTATGACTTCTGGGACACTAAACCGGCAAATAAGTTCCTGAATAAGCTTCTTCGCAGTAGTGGGTGCGGTTTGGTTTCGTACTGGATAGGCTTCTGGCCATCCGGAAAACACATCTACCACTACCAGTACATACTAAAATGTCTGACACATCGGCATTTGAATATGGTCAATTTGAATCCGTTGGAAAGGGTATTGAGCATTCGGTAAACATTTGGATGGTGTAGGTTCTGTCCTTCCGGTATTGCACTGAGCACAGATTAAACATGATTCGGTGGTTCGTGCTAGCATTGGGGTGATTCCTGGTGCGATCCAGATTTTGTCGATAATCTCCTTCATAATGGTTTTAGACTGATGCGTCGGTCCATGAGCTAGTGATGCGACTAAAGAATATAAAGTCCGGGGTAAACAAAGATATTGGCCTCTGGCCCAGGCTCCCCGCTCATCCTCGGATGCTCCTTCTTGTATCCATTGATTTTGTTCCTTGGTTGAAGCTTGTTGTTGTAATTGAATTAAAATATCCCAGTCTAATTCCATTGGTGCTTTCTTGGTCACCGTCATTAAAGGGACCGCTGAGTCTTCATTGAGGGCTGCTTGCTTGGCTGCACTATCTGCTAAGGCATTTCCTTTTGCTTCCATAGTGTCAGCCCGTGAGTGTGCCTTGACTTTGATCACTGCAACTTGTTTCGGGAGTAGGGCCGCAGTCATCAAAGCTTCAACTGCTTTCCCGTTCTTGATTGGAGTCCCTGCTGCGGTGATATAATCTCTTGCCTTCCAGATGACTCCAAAATCATGTACAACTCCAAAGGCGTACCTGGAATCCGTATAGATATTTGCGGTAGAATCTTTAGCCATAATGCAGGCCTCGGTGAGGGCACCTAGTTCAGCCTCCTGAGCCGACTGATCCGGTCGTAGAGCTTTTGCACAGAATACAGTCGTGTCAGTCGTAACCGCCATTCCCTTATGGAAACGACCCTTGTTATCGGCATATCTGGAGCCGTCCACAAATAGGGTCCATTCTGGGTTTGAGAGTGGGGTATCCTGTATATTCGGAGGCGAACCGACTTCCGCTTGCATCATGGTCAGACAATCATGTGGATCGTCCTCGGGTGGTACATCTGGAAAATCGACATTTGATGACTGTGTATGCCACAATAGCTGTTCCTGAAGATCTTCTTCTGTGGCTAGATCAATAAAATCCGTAGACGGAATATCAGTATACTCCCCCCTTGGAAGTGGAAGGAGGGCAGCCGGATTGAGAACATTGCATCGTTGAATAGTAACATTGTCGGGCAACAACAGACTCCCTTGGAGACGAAGATGACGCTGAGCAGTGAGATGTCTGGGTTGAGTCTGTTGTAAAATAGCTGAGATGTCATGTGGAGCTAGAATTGTCAAGGGATGTCCGAGGACAATATCTGAAGTGACGTCCAGAAGACAGCTGGCAGCGTGAATAGCCCTTACACAGGAAGGTGTCGCGCGAGCAACTGGGTCCAATCGTTTGGAGTAGAATCCGAGGGGACGATGTCGACCACCGTGCATCTGAGTGAGAACACCTGTGGCATGGCCTTGCCGTTCCATAACATAGAGACGGAACGGAAGAGAATAGTTCGGAATTCCTAAAGCTGGAGATGAGGCAATCATTTGTTGTAGAGCGTCGAATGAGTCCAGTGCCTCTGGTGTTAAATAAAAAATTGCTGGTAGTTCTCGAGGTATACAGTCATAGAGTGGTTGCATTAGCACAGAAGCGTCGGGAATCCAGGGACGACAGTATGAAATGAGACCCAGAAAGGTCTGTAGCTGATGTGGAGTTTCTGGCGGAGCCAACTCCAGGATGGCCTTTTTTCGTGCCATGGTAAGGTGTTTACGGCCTTTGGTAATACAGTGTCCCAGAAAAATCACTTTTTGAAGGCATAACTGTAGTTTCGATTTGGAGACCTTACAGCCAGCTGTAGCTAGAAAATAGAGTAGGTCCAGGGTAGTTTCTTGACACGTGGATGGGTCTGGAGCACAAAGAAGTAGGTCATCCACGTATTGCAGGAGCTCAACTTCCGGGTGAGCGTCTTGCCATGAAGAAAGCACAGAAGACATAGCTTTGCTGAAACTGGACGGGCTGTTTTGAGCTCCTTGTGGCATCACCGTCCAGGTGTATTGCCGACCAGCATGTGTGAATGCAAAAAGATATTGACACGAAGGGTGTAATGGAATGGAGAAAAAGGCATTAGCAAGATCAATTACAGTGAACCAGGATGCCGTAGGTGGAATACTGGATAGAAGAGTATGTGGATTTGGCACAATAGGGGTATCCAGAACCGTGGCTTCGTTGACAGCGCGTAAATCTTGTACCATCCTGTACACTGGAGGTTGGCCTTTGATCTGCTTCTTTTTGACTGGATACAGCGGAGTATTGCAAGGAGAAGTAGTAGGTATTATTGCACCGGATTCTAGGAGTGCAGCTACTTGAATAGATATTGCATCTAGTTGGGCCACTGATAAAGGATATTGGGCCTTGTATGGAAGAACATTAGGATCCTTAAGCACAACTTGTACCGGTGGGACGTTGAGACGTCCAATGTCCATAGGTCCAGAGGCCCATAGGGTAGCTGGAAGATGGTCTAGCATGGTATTCAAAGAATTAAATAGATCATCCCAGGTTTCGGCACCAGGATCATGTACTACTGCCATAAGCATGCAGGTTTCTTCAGGGGCAAGAGCAGTGTTGAGAGTGACAGTTCCTTTGTCAGTGAAGGTAATATTGGCTTGGATTTTGCTGAGAAAATCCGCTCCTAGAAGATTGAAAGGGCAAGTGGCACTGACCACAAATTGAGCTAGAGTAGATGAAGGCAGATGTATTGAAGAGCTTGTGACGGGTAAGGGGCGTGTGAGTGGGTTGTGTTGAACCATGCCTTCTAACCCACTACAGGGGAGTTGTATATCAGATAGCCAGGATGGCAATGCATCCGTCTCACAAAGCACGCTACGAGCAGCGCCAGTGTCAACAAGAAATGAGCAAGGTTTTCCGGCTACATCAAGAGTGATCTTAGGGGAAGGGCCGGAAGGAGGGGCGGAGACGGCCATACAAATAGAGTCCCCCTCCTCCATTTGCTCGCCTATTTCCTATGGCTGAGGAGGAGGAGGTGGAGGAAGAGTGTTCTGGTTCTGGTCTTGGTTCTGGGCTTGATAAGCGGCCCACAGTTGGCGACTACGGCATACTCTTTTAAGATGACCGACTTTTCCGCATCCAAAACATTTATGAGGTTGTCGCTGTCTGTCCGTGGCTTCATTAGTGGCGTCGGCTCCGGTCATTACCGCCATGATGGCGGACTTTTTCTTGCTGTTTCCTGCCTCCAATCCTTTAGCAACCTGTATAAGGACTTCAAGATCCATTGACCTCCATTCCGGGCGGCAGGTAGTGAGTACTTTGTTGAGATCAGAATGGAGGCCGTCTACAAAGGCACGACCCAACATACGAATATGTGCCACTTCTTGGAGTGAGAATCCTATGTTGTTTGATTCTGTAGGCATATTTCTCCACTGACTCTCCTTTTTCTTGAGTTATATCCTGTAGAGATACTGTTTGTTCGGACAATCTGTCCTTCGCCCAGATTTCCAATTGCTTGATAAACTGTTGACCTGATTCAGTGGATCTGGGATCGCAAGGTAGATAAGATGGGTCTCGTATAATTTGGTTGAGAATAAGATCTGCGTAGTCTCCTGCTTTGGCTTGGACAATACTAACAAGGTCAGACCAGGTACATCCATAGGTAGTCCAGGCCTGTGAAACTTTTCGATAAAATGGCATTGGATGAGTATCAGGTTCAGGGAGATCTTTGACGATTGTATACAGTTGTTGCGGATTGAATGCTACATACTTGGAACGCGGCTCCGTGGAAGCGAGACCATCTCGTGGAGTAGCATTTTCTGTGGCGAGTCGGGTGGCTTGTACTATAGCTGCAGACATAATTTCAGCGAATTGAGAAGAAAACGGATTATTGGGATTTGTATTCCCCATGGATGGTGGCTGAGGGGCTGACGTACTTGAGGGCTGTTCGGTATCAGATTGTCGATATGGCGATGGCCTATAGGGGAACGTACAAAAGGTAAGCTCTGGTAAATACTTTGGGATTCCTCCCCCTCCTCTGAGCCCTCTTCTTCTGATAGACTGTCATGAGTGCCTATTTCTTCATCAGTGAAAATAGGTTGGTGCTTAGGCCTAGCTCCCATCTCCTCAGCATGGAGAACAGGTGGGTCAAAACCCACCAAGGGGGACTGTGTGTGTTTGGGCTTAGTTCTTCTTTGGGGTTTAGTTATTGGTTTCGGTCTAGGTAACCTTTTTCCCTTTTTATGTACCATACTGCTGTCGGCATCGGATTGGGTCGGGGCAGCTGTTGCGCCCTCAGTCGTATCTATTTCCTCCCCTTCTGCACTGTCGCCTGGGCCCATCATCATTAACGGGACAGTAGTGCTGGGTGTAGGTACCGGGCGTGTAACTACGGGAGGAGTGGGTGGAAATAGTACTGCTTGAGGTTTTTCTAGTGTTTTGCCTTCCTGGAGTAGTAGTAGGCCTTCCTCAGCCGGTGTTGGGCCGGAAGCATAACAGCACTAGTAGATATATTTTCCTTCTTTGTTTCCTCACCGCTTGCCATTATCATGATTGGGACCATATGTCTGGGTGCTGTAATCTGGGTAGGTAATACAAATGTGCCATCCGGATTAACTACTGGGTACAATGACACTGTGGGAATAGACATAGAAGATAACGGAGCTGGAGGTAGGCCAGAATTTTGGGCGTTGTCAGTTAACAAAGATGGCCCCGATGCCTGTACCGGATATAACATAGAAGGCGGGGCAGGCAATTGGTGGGGATTTTCCACTGAAGACAGTTGGTGAAGTGCGTCACAAGATGGCGCTGGTGTCTGTGTCAGACACGACACAGTAGCCGGAGTAGACAGGGGGCGGGGGGCCTCACAGTACAGACAAGAGCGACGGCTTCCTGACGTCATTGCATTACAGGCTGGGCAGCTCCACCCCTTGTCCGACGACTCGGCGCCATTATAGAGCTGTGGCGTATAAGACATTGGAATTTTACACAGATATCTTGAGTGCTTTTCATCATACATTTCTTCGCCATCTAACGATTTAAATTCTTTGCTACAATCTAGCCAGATTTTAACAGTATCTTTCAATCCGTCGTCGTCTAATTTTCCTGCTTTTTCATTTAGGAGGTTTTGCCAGGTGCAAATTGATAAGGTTCCTCCTCTGGGTACTTTATATCGTTTTTCCAACTTAGATAATTGCTTAATGTATCTTTTCCCTCGTCTGTCAGCAACTAATTGGGAGGGAGTACAGAACCCACTTGGAACGCTGTTATCGTTCCCCATTCCGCAGCGGTATCGTAACCTTGTCCGCAACCGTCCGAAACCTTCTGATACGAGCGAGGCACACACACACTGTAGTAATATCATGCACTGGGGACAGGCGACTAGGCTGTCCAAAATAGTGTTAGTCTTACGGCACCGTCTGGGATCAGAGCAACTGCGTTGATCAGGTGTAGACTTGAAACACTTTACCGATTTCTACAGTGTGCAGGGGACAGACGACTGGGCTGTCCAAATTAGTGTTAGTCTTACAGCACCGTCTGGGGATCAGAGCAACTGGGTTGATCCGGTGTAGACTTGAAACACTTTCCGAAACCTTTCCGAAACAGTGTGCTCGCCAGCAAAAGGGAGGCACCACAGTTCAACAAGTGATTATACAGTAGATTTACATGGGGTTCTTTTATTGCCTCTCGAGGGTGCGTCAACCACCTGAGTTCCCTCCTCCGAATACACACGTGAGTAACGAGAGACACACAAGGTAGATAAGAAACGATCTTACCTTGTAACTGGGCTGCAGTCCCAGGGTCTAATCGTCAGCTCACGGTGTGAACTCTCCCCGGGAGGGACCTCCGACAGGTACGGCTTCCTCGAGCCCCACGTGCACGGAGAGAAAAATAAGACACACGACACACTCTGGGTCAGGTCCAAAATCACTCTGCTTTATTTTGTTTATATTATAGATTATATAGTGTCCAGAAAAAAGGGACGTCAGGTTACGTAAAACTTATTAATTGGTTAATCCTGAAACTATAGGCAGAAAGGCAGAAAACCGTTAGAAACAAATATTAGATACTTTCCTGCAACTAGATATAGCCAGAATGGCGCTTGCGGTTAGAAAATTAGGTTAACTGAATACACTGCTACTTGCGTCTCTCACGTATCTGCGTGAGGTGTAACCCTTTATTGGTCGAGGCCAGCTTATATTCATTAAAGCAATAAGCGTCTCTTGCTGATATATAGTGGTTCCATAACAGTTGTATGGGCTGCTGATGGCATGAATTAAAGCAGTTTTGCTGAATTATAAACAAAAAAGTTTTTTTTGCAAAAAGTAAGGTCCTAGGTGTAGATAGCTTCATGTTTTCATCCATACACTGTATTGCTTGTAGCTTCCACATACTGCATCCCACAATACTTTAATGTTGGTTGTTATTTGGGGGGCTGAAGGTATGATTTAAAGCAGTTTTACTGAACTAGAAACAAAAAAAGTTTTTTGCAAAAAAGTAAGGTCCTAGGTGTAGATAGCTTCATGTTTCATCCATATACTGTATTGCTTGTAGCTTCCACATCCTGTATCCCACAACATTACTTTTATGTTGGTTGTCCTAGGTGTAAATAGCTTCATGTTTTCATCCATATACTGTATTGCTTCTAGCTTCCACATACTGCATCCCACAACATTACTTTCACGTTGGTTGGTGTATGGGATGCTGAAGGTATGATTTAAAGCAGTTTTGGTGAATTAGAAACAAAAAAAGTTTTTTTTTTGAAATTAGTAAGGTTCTAGGTGTAGATAGCTTCATGTTTTCATCCAAACACTGTATTACTTGTAGCTTCCACATCCTGCATCCCTCAACATTACTTTTATGTTGGTTTTCCTAGGTGTAGATAGCTTCATGTTTTCATCCATATACTGTATTGCTTCTAGCTTCCACATACTGCATCCCACAACATTACTTTCACGTTGGTTGTTGTATGGGATGCTGAAGGTATGATTTAAAGCAGTTTTGGTGCATTAGAAACAAAAAAAGTGTCTTTTTTAAATTAGTAAGGTTCTAGGTGTAGATAGCTTCATGTTTTCATCCAAACACTGTATTACTTGTAGCTTCCACATCCTGCATCCCACAACATTACTTTAATGTTGGTTGTTGTATGGGCTGTTGAAGGTATGATTAAAAGCAGTTTTGGTGAATTAGAAAGAAAAAAAGTTTTTTTGCAAAAAAGTAAGGTCCTAGGTGTAGATAGCTTCATGTTATCATCCAAACACTGTATTGCTTGTAGCTTCCACATCCTGCATCCCACAACATTACTTTCATGCTGGTTGTTGTATGGGCTGCTGAAGGTATATTTAAAGCAGTTTTGGTGAATTAGAAAACAAAAAAAGTTTTTTTGCAAAAAAGTAATGTCCTAGGTGTAGATAGCTTCATGTTTTCATCCAAACACTGTATTGCTTGTAGCTTCCACATACTGCATCCCACAACACTACTTTAATGTTGGTTGTTATTTGGGGGGCTGAAGGTATGATTTGAAGCAGTTTTAGTGAACTAGAAACAAAAAAAGTTTTTTGCAAAAAAGTAAGGTCCTTGGTGTAGATAGCTTCATGATTCATCCATATACTGTATTCCCTGTAGCTTCCACATCCTGCATCCCACAACATTACTTTCGTGTTTGTTGTTATTTGGGGGGCTGGAGGTATGATTTAAAGCAGTTTTACTGAACTAGAAACAAAAAAAGTTTTTTGCAAAAAAGTAAGGTCCTAGGTGTAGATAGCTTCATGTTTTCATCCATATACTGTATTGCTTGTAGCTTCCACATTTATTTGGGGGGTGAAGGTATGATTTAAAGCATTTTTGGTGAATTAGAAACAAAAAAAGTGTTTTTTTGAAATAAGTAAGGTACTAGGTGTAGATAGCTTCATGTTTTCATCCATATACTGTATTGCTTGTAGCTTCCACATCCTGTATCCCACAACATTACTTTTATGTTGGTTGTCCTAGGTGTAAATAGCTTCATGTTTTCATCCATATACTGTATTGCTTCTAGCTTCCACATACTGCATCCCACAACATTACTTTCACGTTGGTTGGTGTATGGGATGCTGAAGGTATGATTTAAAGCAGTTTTGGTGAATTAGAAACAAAAAAAGTTTTTTTTTTGAAATTAGTAAGGTTCTAGGTGTAGATAGCTTCATGTTTTCATCCAAACACTGTATTACTTGTAGCTTCCACATCCTGCATCCCTCAACATTACTTTTATGTTGGTTTTCCTAGGTGTAGATAGCTTCATGTTTTCATCCATATACTGTATTGCTTCTAGCTTCCACATACTGCATCCCACAACATTACTTTCACGTTGGTTGTTGTATGGGATGCTGAAGGTATGATTTAAAGCAGTTTTGGTGCATTAGAAACAAAAAAAGTGTCTTTTTTAAATTAGTAAGGTTCTAGGTGTAGATAGCTTCATGTTTTCATCCAAACACTGTATTACTTGTAGCTTCCACATCCTGCATCCCACAACATTACTTTAATGTTGGTGTTTTCCTAGGTGTAAGATAGCTTCATGTTTTATCCCAATATACTGTATTGCTTCTAGCTTCCACATACTGCATCCCACAACATTACTTTCATGTTGGTTGGTGTATGGGCTCCTGACGGCATGATTTAAAGCAGTTTTGGTGAATTAGAAACAATAAAAGTTTTTTGCAAAAAAGTAAGGTCCTAGGTTAGATAGCTTCATGTTTTCATCCATATACTGTATTGCTTGTAGCTTTGTAAGAAAATATAGGCCAAACACAAACTTCGAGAACTTCGGGAACAACACATAAATATGTATGTGCGTCAAAAATAGGCAGAGTCACTTAGATGCAAACAAAGGTAAAACATTTAATACGAACAAAAATAAAAGAAGAATATAAAAAGAAGATAACAAAAATAATACGGAACAAGTCTTACAAAACCTTGGAGAGGAATTTAGTTGAAGGCATCTGTCCTATGCATTCCTGAGGATGGAGGGAGGGAGTGTTGGGACGTGAAGTGTCCGTGGATGGCAAGTACATCTCTCCTTTACCTCTCCCTCCCATGCCTCTCTAACACCAAGCTTATATACAATTTGAAAATGATGTCAGTCTATTGGTCTTCGCCCAATTAGGTGTTCAAACATGTTCACTTAGGTCTTACACGCCCAAACCCTATTTTAGGTGGCCACTGTACGCCTACTGTAATGCCCTTTTACAGTTACAACTACCATGCATTAACAAGTTACCATCCTATCTATAGACTGTATGTTCAGCAAATCCTTCATTCCATAATTAAGGTCAAGGAAACCTTGAAACCTACCATTGAAACATATTAATATATCTTAATTATCATTTATTTATGCCCAATGATTACATATTTTTGACTATTGCCTATACTAATAATTTCATATGGTCCTTTATCATATTCTTAAGGTTAGAAGAGATGTTAAATGTGTTAGAATCTTTTACAATTCCCCCTGATGATAGGATAATATCCTTATCATATATTTTCAAATATACACATTTACTCACCATTCGTATCACATCCGTATCACATTTATACTACAATCACATCACACTTTACCTGGGACCATATGATAATCATTAGCATGTGACACCCTTTTTTCTACGTTTGTTATGGAATGAGAGGATTGTGCTCTTTTTATCAATTCCCTTAATATTCCGTCTCCCTTATCTACTTCATACTTAACATGTTTATATATCTTACTTATTCTACACATAAGAAAACTTTGATAAATAATACATAATAAAACAAGTATAGCTACAATAACAATTGGATTCAACAATATATTCCCAGCTGCGGATTTTACCGAAGATTGTGACCACATATTTACTGATTTTTTAAAATTTGACCACCAACTAACTCCAGACATATCATTCCATTGATGATGAATTTGTTCTAATTCACCCTGTTTATGTTGGAAAACAATTTCTGCATCTTTCAATTGTTGCTTTAATATGGCCAATAATCCCTTATCTTTCTTTATTTCCTCAGTCCATGTTTTCCAAGGAAAATGGTCTATCTGTGTGAGATTAAATTGCAGAGGTAGTGTTTTTAAACGCTCTATGCCAATAGTGGAGACATTAAACTTTTTCCCATCTATCTCCAACTTTTTCAAATCTCCTTCTATGCAATATAATCCTCTGTGAAGAGTTTCATTATGCATACAATTTGAAAAGAATGCTCTGACCAATGACTCTTCCTTCATTACTTGAAAACAAACTTTCCCTCCTTTTACTTGAGTCATTAATTCATGCATAGATGTAACACTCTCAATCCTAGCCTCACATGATGAATGATTGTGAAAACAAGAATGATAGACAACCTTTTCTTGCCCTGGAAGACATATTACTTTGGAAACAAAATGAAGACAAGCTGAAACATCTAATTGTTCCAGATTTTCCCCATCAAATACAAAATCTGTATATCTTAAATTATAATGAATCAATTGTGTGTCACTGACCGGAATTCCTAAAACTGTTACTGGTACCATTACTTGTTCAACTCCTGCCACTGGGATTAAGGATGTCCCAATACAAAAATCCTGATCACAACCCATCCATTTATTAATCCACAAATCAATATGTCCCAGACCAAAACTATATTTGTCAGGTAAGCTTTTCAACAGACCCAGAGGTGTAATACCACTCTGTAAAGCCTGTGCAATCATCTTTAGATTAGTGGAATATTCTATCTGTATTTCCAGGCATGCCCTTGACACTTGGTTCTCCTCTTGACTCTCTATTAAGTCTAAAGTGGCACCCTGTAAGTGAGATACAGACGACCCAATCACAGTAGCAGAACTTAGAACCATTTTTTCCAATAACTGATTTAACCCTTTTTGTACTTTTACTCCCTGACTTCCTACATAACTTACGGATCCCAAATCGGATTTGAGAGTATTTATATCCATAGTATTAAGTAAGCTTCCTACTGAACCAAAACCCCCCAAGATTCCCTCAATAACACCTCGTCTACTTCTTGTTATTCTCAATGGATTTTGTCCAAACCATTGGGCAAGGCCTTTTTCCATATTAGTAAGGTGTGACAAACATTGAGGAAACCAAGTGGATATTTTCCAATCTGTCATGTTAAAAGTCCAAACTAGGGTTACAAACGATCCATTCCTCAATAATGGTTTAGATTGAAAATAATTAACCTGAAAAGGATTGGATGGTTTGAGTGTAGTACCAGTACACAAATTATCTTCAGGGCACCAAACACTGACATTTGCTCTGTTGCAGTGTTTGTAATCTCCTTTCAGTAATACACAACATTCATATATCCCAGAGTCTTTACGAGTTGGACTATCTAATCTAAGCATAAAATGCATACCATTCCAATGTACATCCCCCATTTGACCCTTATGAAGTATACGAGTTGGATTATTCGTAAAACTTCCTAAAGATGTTTTCCCTTTTGACCAAACGAGTGATGCTTCCTGGGGTAATGGTAACCTTGTCCCACATTGGAGTTCTATAGGTTCCAATTCCTCTTGGCTTTTCACACTATGGGGATTAACTCTTACTTCAGGTGCTATAGAATTAGTTACCGTAAACACAAAAGATACTTTGACCAAAGCTATCTCTCTTTCCACCTGAAAGTTCCAAACCCTAGTCCAATCATCATCCCCTGCTGATATAGAAAGCAATGAAGGATCTAAGATTTTCCCATAGGACTGAGTCTTATACCAAATCTCTGTCTTAGACCTTCCCAGTTTCCCTGATGTTAACATCTCATTGGTAACATCACCTGTCCATTGTGCATGTTCTTCTCCCTTAATTGTTATAGACCACCACATGGACTCAGTAGGATGACATTCCCAAACACCTGTCTGATTATTATGGGTAAAATTCCCCTGTGACTGTGTGAATTTGGCTTTTGGTCCCACTTTTGCATGAACCGTGATTTCTGAGGTATGCTCAAAAAATATAGTCAAGCAAGGTTGATCTCTGGAGCCATAACCGAATCTAATTTGTCCAACAATGTCTCTTGACGTATTAATGTCTGATGTCAGGAGTCGATCCACCTGAACTTCTCTTATTTTATGTGATAACAATGTCTCCTGTGGTAAATCCTTTGTCGGATCATCAATTCCAATTGGCTTCGGGTACAGATCAAACAACACAGCAATCAAAAAACTCAGCACCAACAACCATGGAAGTAATCTGTAGCACGCTATCTTGATGTCATGCTTCTTGTATTGCTGTTTCTCGGGAGATTCTCTGTCCAATAGTAAACAGTTTCGCACCTCCTTTTTCTTGCAAAACTGTGTTCCTGCAAGAACAGAATTTAGTTAGAAACATACAATTTACACTGGTCAACATGTACCCACAGCTTCTGCTGCCTACGGGTATTTTTCACAGTCTTTTCTGTCCTTTGAACAAGGATCATAACTTGACCCATTGTGTCTATTATTTCAAACGGTCCTTCCCAATTGCTTTCCCACGGTCCCGCCTTCCTAAAAGTCTTTATCATTACTGATGCTCCTCTTACAAATTTAGAAGAGTGAGGCGGTACCATACGCTGCATTCTAGACGCTGCGTGAGGAAGAATTGTTTTTAAATTCTCCTGAAGTATCTGTAACCACTTAGTTCTTGCAATGGCATCTTTCTGTGGAGTAGACAAAAACGGTTCATGAGGAAAGATCAATGGCATTTTCCTTCCTGTCATTAATTCAAAAGGTGTATACTGGGTAGTTGAGGAGCTTGTTCCCCTAATACTCATCAATACCAGAGGTACTGCATCAACCCAAGTATTTCCTTTATCGAGTAACATTTTTGCAATTCTAGACTTAATCGTTCTGTTCATTCTTTCTACAATACCTGCGGACTGAGGATGGTATGGAACATGGAATTGTTGACGTACCCCCAGGATTGCGCAAACAGCCTGCATGACTTTGCCAGTAAAATGGCTTCCCCTGTCAGAAGAAATCATCCTTGGGATTCCCCAAGTACAAAAAACATGATTCACCAATGCTTTTGCCGTAGACAAAGCATCATCTTTCCTGACAGGCAACAGTTCTACCCACTTAGAAAATACATCTACCACAACCAATGCATACCTGAGACCTTGTTTACCTGAAGGTAAGGGACCTACGTAGTCAATCTGCAATGTAGACCACGGACCGTCTGCAGGTGCAATTCTTAGAAGTGGAGGCTTTTGTCCTTTAGGCCTGGGGTTTACTTGAGCACAAATTAGACATGACTGAACAACATTTTGTACAGAGTCCTCCATTTTGTCCCAATAAAACTTCTCTTTGAGAATTTCCAGCAACTTTTGCTGACCCACATGACCTAAACTTTCATGATTATAGCGGGTGAATTCCGTCTGCAAGTGTTTAGGCACAACTGGAAGTAAATTACCTTGCATTTCATAACAAATCACTCCATTTTCACAAACAAAAGGAGGTGTTATTTTATTCTTACATTCCACAATGAACGGATCTTTCATCTGTTCATCACTAAATGAAGGTAAATTTGCTTCCTTACTCTTTACTGGCAGTACTTCCAACGGTTCTAGTTCCATCACTAACTCTCCTATCAGAGCTGCTTCCTTTGCTAGAGAATCTGCTTTCTCATTTCCCAAAGCTAAATCACTAGTCCCTCTGCTATGGCCTGGTACTTTGACAATAGCATATCGGTTAGGATTTTTAGAAGCAAGCTCAAAGATAGTCTGCAATGTATCAACATGACTTAAGATTTTGTTAGATGAATCCACAAAACCTCGTTTTTTCCACACAGGTAAGTAGTCTGTTAGTGAACGTACGACATATGAACTATCACTATAGATTACCAAAGGATCATTGTTTTCTTTCTCATTAATTTCCAATACTGTTTTAACAGCTTCAATTTCTGCTCTCTGGGCAGAAAAATGTCCTGGTAGTCTATGCTGAATAGCTCGACCTTTCTTTGGAAACCAAATGGCATATCCGGTATAATATTGTCCTTTCAAACAAAATCTAGAACCATCTACAAATACTGGTTCATCAATTTCCTCTGCTTCTTTTCTAAAGAGAGATGGAAAATCCCCCTGAAATGTCTCAACACACTCATGTGATTCGCCCTCATATTGCATTAGTTGAGGGAGCACATATTTAGCTTTATGATCCACTTCAATCTGTTTTGGAGATAAAGACAACAACCAATGTGCAAATCTTTGATGTGACACTCCTGGGATACTTTTTTCAAGAAGCAATTTCAAGGTGGAGTGAGGGGTCTGCAGAATTAGTTTGTTAAAACCAACAATATGTTCAGTCGCCTTGACTGCAAAGTGTACACCGACCAGGTGTCTTGCACACGTTTCAAACCCTTTTTCCACAGGTGAAAGGAGTTTGGAAAAATAGCCAGCTATTCTCCATTCCTTTCCCTGTAGCTGCAGTAGAACTGCCGAGACAGCCGTCTCCGAGGTATGAACTTGTAAAGCAAAAGGCTTAGATGGATACACAGTTGTCAAAGCTGGTGCTCTCTGTAAATCAAGTTTTAGTTGTTCAAACGCTTTCTGCTGCTCATCTCCCCATGGACCAAACGAA
>VKOC01046844.1:0-15346 GCA_009364415.1 Spea multiplicata | reverse complement strand
TTTTGCATTTGTTTTGTCACACACATTTTACTTCAGGTATGATTTAAAATGTTCTCGTTTATGTCACTATCACAAAACACCCCAATATGTTTTCAGCAACATCTCCTGAGCGCAGCGATACCCCACATGAATGATTTTGCCTGGCTGTTTGGGGGCAAAAGGGCCACATTTGGGGCATGCGCATTTTTCAATGTTGAACTTTGGCATTTGGGGATCCACTGCCCATGCCCTATTTGGTACATCTTTGAGCCGGGCCATTTCAGTGTGCCCAATAAACCCATATATTTTTGAAAACTAGACACCCCAGGGTATTTCAAATGCTAGTATTTTAACTCTTTCCATGCACCATATGTACCACCAGTCTTTGTCAAACTTTGTTGTAGTCATTTTTTTTGCATTTGGTTTTCCACACACATTTTACTTCAGGTATGAATTAAAAAGTTCTCGTATATGTCACTATCATAAAACACCCCAATATGTGTTCAGCAACATCTCCTGAGCGCAGCGATACCTCACATGAATGATTTTGCCTGGCTGTTTGGGGGCAAAAGGGCCACATTTGGGGCATGCGCATTTTTCAATGTTGAACTTTGGCATTTGGGGATCCACTGCCCATGCCCTATTTGGTACATCTTTGAGCCGGGCCATTTCAGTGTGCCCTATAAAACCATATGTTTTTCAAAACTAGACACCACAGGGTATTTTAAATGCTGGTATTTTAACTCTTTGCATGCACACATTTTACCACCAGCATTTTTTCAAAGTTTGCAGTAGTATTTTTGTGTGTGTATGTTTCCCACACACACCTACTTCATGTATGAATTTACAGCTCCTGGTATATGCCACTGTCACACGACACCCCATAATGTGTTCAGCAACATCTCCTGAGTGCAGTGATACCCCACATGCATGGGTTTGTCATTTTTTGGGGGAACTAAAAGGCCACATTTGGTACGTGTGCATTTTTATAATTGGAAATTAGATGTGTGGCCATCCTTCCCCCCGTGTTAATTGGGACGTTGTTGAACCTGGCCCATTCAATTTACCCCATCAAATCATACATTTTTTAAAAGTAGACACCCCACGGGCATTTAATATGCCAGTATTTTAACTCTTTCCATGCGAGAATTGTTTTAAGCTAATATGCTAATTTTAGGACTTGCTCACAAAAATATATTTTTTATATATATATTTTATTTTTTTTGCCTTTTTTATTTTTTAAACATTTTTTTTTCAACTTGGAGGTCCCTGATAGTGACATCAGTGGAACTCCTTTTACATATTACTGTTTTTTACTAATTTATTTCTAAATTAATTATTAATTTATATATTTATTTTTTAATTATTTACTATCACACTAGTGATATAGAAGAAAGCTGGAGCTCCTTGACAATATGCATGGTGAATGCAGTACCTGTATTCAACCTGCAAGTGGAGCCAGAGTTCTCTAGATGGTCTGGAGACCATCTAGCGAACTTTTGTTAAATTTAACTTGTTGGTTCCTGTTATGAGCGGCGGCCATCTTACTTGATGGCGAAGATCAACGGCAGCTGCGGCTGTGACCGCTCTCCGGAGCGGTCACAGCCCATCAAAAGGTTAGTGTTTTAAGTTTAGGAGGCGATTGTTGATCGCCTCCTAAACGCTTTTAAAACGGGCGTCCGCCGCCATACACTGTATGGCGGATGTTGACGCCCCGTGGAGGGGCCAGTAGATCGCTTTCTGCACCCGTTTAAAGACGTGCCGGTCCTGGCACGTCAATTGTCGTAAAGCACATGCTTTTACGTGTCGTGCCAGGACCGGCAATTGTCATCAAGGGGTTAAAGCAATTAGGTGTAGGTAATACAGAGGGAAGGAGAAAAGTGGTGTGGGCAGTCTGTTTGGGGTCACTGATAAGATTTTTGATGGCAAAAAAGCACAGGATGGCTATTGTGGAAAATATGGCACAAGTAGGCTGATCAGGGGCAAAGATGGCACAGGCTGTTTGGGGGCATTTCATTTTGTTCTTCTTCTTGAAACTCTTTCAAACAACTTGTGGTGATGTAGGTGACGTCGAATTGTAGTTTTGGAGACTTTCTGATCACAAAATGCAACTAACTTCTGCAATTCTTCTTGTGATCCTTTTGCCACACATCATAGCTATAATCTTTGGTTTTATCCACTGTGATGAATGACTAAGGGACTTTGATCTATTTGTAACCTAATATTTATACCCCCATGAAACGAGAAGTTATGTGAAAGAATTTCCTGTTCCTAGTCACCAAGGTTTACTACCAATGTAAAACATCATACTTCAAATACATTTTCCTCATATGAATTCATAGGGGTGTCAATAATTGTACCCCACAACTTTTATTTTTGGGGGCTAAACCAGTGTTGTGTTTGCAATTGTTTGATATCCATGACAGCAGAGTATTTTTGTGTATTTTTGGAAGAAAAGATCAAATGGATTAGGGTTAAAGACAATTTTCCACAGCCTTCTTTGCTTATATTTATAAAGGGTGCCAATATTAGTTAAGGGCACTGTACAAGTCGTAATGTGAGTTGGCTTTAGTGAATTTGTGGATTAGACTTCTGACCTACACGTGTGACTTTGCTGCTATAACGGGCTTACTCTCCATCAAATGTCTGTTGACAAAATGAAAAGCCAAATAACAATGATGATACCATTATTAAACGTATATTATTAATTGTGCTAAGTTTAAAATATTCAGTTTCTTATTAAAATGTAGTATACAGCTTCCATTGTACCAATAGTGAAGAAATATGTTATATAATTAACATCATTTTTCATCTCCTTGTTAGAACTTTTTAGTCAACATTCTGTTTATTAATTCCTTGCACATTAGAGCATAATAGGTAACATTAAGTGACTAAAATACATTGATTCTGCTGCACAGGAGGGAGAACTAACACAATTCCTAATGACTTTTCACAGTTCTAGTTAGCCAGTTGAGTGTTGCTGCCAAACAATTATTTACATTTTTTTTTTACCTAATTGTCTTCAGGCAGCTACAAACTCAAAAAACCTATATCGTGAAATACATTTTCCAGTCTAAGTCAAATACATGGTGTAATTTAGCAAACGGAGGACATAAATAAATAAAATATTGAATTTGTTATCTTCTGTATTTCCAATGCAAATCTCACAACAACAAAAGTTGCTTGGAGATAAATAAAGGAGACAAATATCACTAGATAAGACTAACACTAATATCCTTGGAAATTAAATACAGGCTGCACATGGAAACATAGTTTTAGGGAATTAGGAAATGCTAGACCCAAATATTGCCTTCGGCCACCCTTACCTTAAGCATAGAACTTGCTGGTGAAAATTGACTGCTTACTGAGGCAAATGATACACTCCTGAGAGAGAAAATTTCCACAAAATATATTGTTTTCCCATGTTAAAAATGCTTTGAAAAACTAGGCTTCCCTAGTCAAACTAGAAAACATATGACATAGGGTCATATAAATCAAGCTCGCTGAACAAAAAGAGCTACCCAGGTAAACAATGCCCGGCATATGGCAAGTAGTAAGCAAGTACACAGACAAATATATATATTTTTTAAATATAATTAATATGGTAAATTAGTATACCACATACAGGAATTAAAAATAAAGCTGAGGAAGTTTGAAACAGAATCTGCTGGGGCTGTTTAAATAAATGTAATGTAATCTGTTCCCCTTTAAAGTTTTCCTATTCATACGATAACTAAGTTGAAATACTACTACATTCCTCCAAATTTAAATACATTATGGAGAACTTGTAATCTAAAAATGTAAAGGTATCTTAAAAGAATATTCACTTTTCAACTTCAATTGCTTTTTACAGTAGTCTGAGCTTAGAGAAAATTTGTTTGAGTCAGCATGTAAGCTTTATACGTTAAATTGATTTTAGTCTAAGTATATTAATTAAAATATTTGAAGGCCCACTCACAGATGGAAGATCCAGGTAGAGAGGAGAATACAAAGAAGCTGCTTAATGAGCTTATTGATCTATTAGTTCCTTTAGAATAAGACCACTTAATATTTATGTAGTTAATAGAGGCGTATCTACAGAAAATAGCGCCTATGGCAAGCACTGAAATTGCGCCCCTGTCCAAATATCTAAAACCCATTTACTAGCCCCTGCTGCCCATATATATATATAAATATTAGTCCCTGCTGCCGATAGCAGGTATAGATCAACACACAAACCCAGATCAATTGAAATTCACTTGTGATCTCAGCACTGAAGGTATATATCAAATAAACAGAATCAGACATACAGATCCTGTATTTGCAGGTATACAATAATATATGAAACGTAGCATCGCAGGTATAGATCAAATAAATACATGGAAACAGCATTGCAGGTATTAATCAACTGAATAAGACATATTAACCCTGTATTTGCAGGTACACATAATATAATACAAATAATGTATGGAAACATAGCATAGCACATATGGATCTACAGAATAACACAAAACCCAGCTTTGCAGGTAAAGATCAATTGGAATTCACATAAAAACACGGCATTAAAGGTATATTTAAAACCCCCTAAATTACAGGCATAGATCACAGGTTGCACCCCCCAAAGTCAGCCCTGGCGTCCACACTGCCCACATAGACCTGACCAGCACCCAGATTACACACATTAGATTTGCAATCTTTGTCCCCAAATAGCCCAGCACAAATCAACTTTGTCCCCAAACAGTCTAGCCTGTGCCATCTTTGTCCCATATACACCCTGCCTGTGCCATCTTGGTCCCCAAGGCTCAAACCTCCTGCTAGTGCTATCTTTGTCCTTCCACAATTTTACATCTATGATACACAAACACTTTTCCAATCACTCACTAATTCACACTTTAATTCAGACAACTCATCCACACATTAACTCATGCTCTCCCTCATTCAGACAATACATTCACATATTAACTCATGCTCTCCCTCATTCACTCAATGCATCCACACATTAATGCACACTCTTTACTTATATCTACCCCCTCTCCCTCCCTTATCACTTTCTACCCCCCTCTCCCTCCCCTATCACTTTCTAACCCCTCTCCCTGCCGCTACCCACTATATACCCGTTCTCCCCCTACCCACTATATACCCACTCCCCCCCCCACATTATCCCCCACCACACTTATATAACCCTCTCCCCCCACCCACTATATTCCCTCCCCCCCTTACCCCACTATATACCCGCTCCCACCACCAACTAAATAGCCCTTCTCCCCCCTACCCACTACTATATCCTCCCCCCTAGCCACTATATATCCTCCCCGTGCCACTATATATCCTCCCCTTTCCTACCACTAATATACCCTCTCCTCCCCGTCGCCACGACCACTATATACCCTGTCCCCCTACCCCGAAATTATACTCTTCCCCCTTACCCCACTATTATTACTCTCCCCCCCTACCCACTAATATTTCCTCCCCGCCTTTACCCAACTATAATACCCTGTCCCCCCTTACACACTATATATTACTCTTCCCCCTTACCCACTATAGTATTACTGCTCCCCCCCTACCCACTATATATCCCCCACCCACTAATACCTCCCCCCTACCACTATATCATATAAATATACTCTCCCCTTACCACTATAATACTCTCCCCCTTACCAATAAATTCCTCGTTCCCCCCTTACCCACTTCTATCCCCCCACCACTATTATTTACCCTCCCCCCCCCATCCCACTATTATATTATTACCTCTTCCCTTTACCCACTATATATTACTCTCCCCCTTACCCAATTATATACCTCTCCCCCGCTACCACTACTATACCCCCCACTTATACCCTCTTCCCCCCTACCACTATAATATCCCCCCCTACCCACTATCATATCCCCCCCCTACCCCACTATATATCCCCCCCTAACCCACCTATATATCCCCCCCCTCTTCTACCCACTATATATCCCCCCCCTCACCTTGAAGTCCAGCGACGGGAGCTTGATGCACCGCTCTCTCTTCCTGCACCGCTCGCTGGTGCCCGCTGCTTCACTGCTGAGCGCCGTGATATGACGTCATATTTCGGCGCCCAGCAGTGAAGCAGCGGGCACCAGCGAGCGGCTTTTAAACACTGATGCGGAGGAGAGAGAGCGGGGCGCCTAGCAACCGCTCGGCGCCCCTCTCTCTCCTCCGCATCAGTGTTTAAAAGCCGCTTGCTGGTGCCGGCTGTTTCACTGCTGAGCGCCGCAATATGCCGGCATATTGCGGCGCTCAGCATAAAATGCCGGCACCGGGGCGGGGGTAGAGGGCTCGTGGAGGAGAATGAGGGGCGTCGAGCGATTGCTAGGCGCCCCTTTCTCTCCTCCGCATAAAAAAAAAAACGGCATTTAAAAGCCGCTCACCGGCGCCCCCCTAGGGATGGCGCCCATGGCACGTGCCATAGCTGCCATACCCTATATACGCCTCTGGTTCCAAATGTGTTAAATTCGGCATAATTCCACTTTGTAAATACTCACTTTTCATTATTTGCCTGCCCCTTCAAGTGGTCCTACAAAAGGGAACTACGCATTTTTATTGTGCCCCAGTCTTACCACTGCCAGCCAGATGCCCATTGTTTTGGACGCTATAGATATGTTATACCTTTGCTTTGTAGTGTTTTAAACCTGAAGTCAAATTCATCTTGCAGATCCTCCAAATATTTCACATCTTGCTCTGTTACCTGTTATTAAGAAGAATAACACTTATTACAATTAATCAGCATTCTATTAAACTGTTAAAACATTATTTATCTGAGCATTTTGAGTAGAGCTGCTAAATTCATGTACTTGACATGGTAAAGTGTGCTTATGATTAAGTAATATTACTCACGAAGGAAGTTAAATTATGTACTCTACAAAAAGGAAATAACTGGTAGAATTGATAGTAAAAAATATGCTTGGGTGTTTGTCATGGGAAATATTTAAATTAAACAGTCTAATGGTTTTCTCAGAAAAGAAAAAATACATTTGCTTCATTTAACTAGTTTCCCTAGTAAAGACTTCCTTTAGTTATATATTTCAAAGATGTTCCATCTCCTAACCATATCAAAGTTCCATAGTCTTTTTACTAAGTACCGCACATAGATAAGCAATGACTCCAGTTTTCCACCCTGAACATAACATAAGGCAGTGCTCTGCAGCTTCTCAATAAAAAAATATATTTTATGAGAAATTGCAAGAGAAAAACAACAAAAATAATAATAAAAAAATACTACAATAAAATAAAAAACCTCAGTGCTCTACCAAGGAATTTAGGCAAATTGGCCTTTTGGCCAAAGAGTAAAAAAACTAGATGTTTTTATATGACTACATATGTATTTGGGGTTAATGCTGGAAAATATATAAACAAAAAGTATACATTATTCATAGATGTTATTGTGTCTCCCCATTAAGTCATATTACATATGAGATGTAACATTTGTGCAAAGGATAATCACTTATTTTAAAATGATTTGCATTTGCATTGAAGTGCATTGCTTTGACTCTTCCGTGTGAGTGCTTTCAGGTTCCATCTATTGCAAGTTGAGGAAAACAAGTATAGACATTCACATTAACCTGTAATAATAATAATTGAACTAGTTAAAGAACAGGATGCATATGTTGGTTATGTAATCACTTTATTATGGACTTACCTGTGCACTGTTCTTGATTGTTGCCACTTGGCTTTCTACTGCTCTCTGCCTTTCTGAAACTGCATTACCTTGTAAGGACTTCTCAAACGGCCCCTAAAAGTAACAAACCTATTTTTAAAAAAAAACTATTTTTCTTAGTAACCCCTTTAAACAATGTTGTAATGAACAACACTAATGATAATTTCATAATTAATTTATGAAGAGATGTATCCAACACACTATGTATGCTCCATCTACAGTGGCGGAACTACTGGGGTTGCAGGGGTCGCGACTGCGACCGGGCCCTGGAGTTTTGCCAGTCAGGGGGGCCCAAGGGGTGCGAGCGGTTGCTGAAATCGACCGCTCGGCAACTCTTGGGCCCCCCTGACTGACAGAAATCCAGGACTCCTCTGCTTCCCGCCGCCGCCGAAGCCGCCTGCCTCAGCGATGCCCAGAGTGCAGTGTTGGGAGCCTGAGGCGTTTGTCTCATATGCCGTAGGGAGGGAGAGGGTAGATTGTGAGGAGGGGTGAGGAGGGGGACCGAGGGGTAGGAGGGAGAGGGTAGATTGTGAGAAAGGGATAGATGGGGGGTGGGGCCCCTAACAGATTCTCGCACCGGGGCCCGGAGGTTTCTAGTTACGCCCCTGTCCATCTATGTGTGGAACCTATTATGGGAGCATAAGTAAATGTAACTACAGCAAGGGACTACAAGGTGTGCGCCATCCATCATCTGCATATAATGGCTGCATGGTCCCTTTACAATTTCATTGTGTTGTATTTGCAAATGCATGGTTGGATTCTATAGAATCTATATGTCTGTCTCCTTGCTAATCTGAGTTTGGGGAACCAGTTCTACAGAACATAACTAAGTAAACAGGATCCTGAACTAAAGGCATTAAAACCTCATAAAGTGAGTCATTCTCCCTGTGATTATTTCTTCTGTTGCTAGTCTGTCTAAAACAATAATTAAGAGTCTGCACATGTCCAGCAAAAACACATTTGTTATTAGTTAACAGCCTCGAAAATAGTAAAGCTTCATGTGAAGAGAGCACATTTTCAAGCAATGAGCTATTCTACAAAATAGAATCATAAAGCTGTTAGTGTACCCAACCATTCAAACAGATTGATGAATCTTAAAGTGTGACTGTTTTTTTTAGTATAACTAGGTACACGTATTGGTTAGGATTCATCTAACACTTAGATGGTGAATTAGTAAAAAGAATTGTGGATATATATATATATATATATACACACCGTATTTGCTAGATTATAAAACAAGGTTGTTTTCGGAGCAAATGCTCTCAAATAGAGGTCTGATTACAAGACTAAGATCCAGATCCCCCGCAGGGGGACCTGCAGCGGAGGTTGTCTGTGCGCATTCCGCAGCCGGTTAATGTGATGCCAGTCATAGAAGCCCCGGCAGAAGTATTGGCCACCAGCAGCGGAGGTCTGCATCGCACAGACCTCCACCAGCTGCCCCACTAGACACCAGGGAGTCCGAAGCACGGTCACAAGTAAAGGGATGCACTGGTAAGTCGAGGGGGCTAAGAGTGGCATGGGGGGTTAAGAGTGGTATGGGAGGGTTCAATGGTTTTCTGAAAGCAGAGTGGCATATATCAACCCTAGATGCCCACCTTGGAGAGTGCAGTCACCCTGAATCAGGCCCTGTCCAACTCCACTACTGCGCAATACCTCCTGAACTCCATCTTTGGGCGCTCTGGGTCTTTACAGTCGTCTGTATGGACCCAGTCCCTGACAAGCAAGAATAGCCTGTCAGGACGTTTATTGAGGAGGGTTTTCTGTTTTATCCCTGTTATATTTTAAGCGTATCCTTTTCATGTTCTCGCTAACTGTTATTATTTTTTTTTATTAAAGAAACTGTGACACACATTTAAAAATAATATGGAATCCAGTCTGTCTGTGCTCTAAATTTTGAATCATAGCCTTTCAGAGTTAACAGGGAGAAGCTGCAGCAGGTTCCTCGGCTGTTTGGGGGCTTTCATGACAAATGTGTATTTGTTAAGTTTTAAAAATCCGATATTTCAGTACATTAAATAAACAATGTACTTGGTATTTACAGACTAAAATAAGCATATATATATGTATTAGAACCAACCGCATGGATTTGCATCAGTCCCACCCACACCAATTCAAATAGAATATTAAACAACGAATGAGTAATGCTGACAATAACACTGTGCAAAATAGAAACATATTATTATAGTTAACCCTTTCAAGACCGGGATGTACCTGGTACTTCCGGGTCATGGGTCACCGGCAGACCGGGGCGTACCAGGTACGTCACAGCCTTTACGCGATCCAGCGTCGCTTTGAACGCTGGGATCGCGAGGGGGCGGCTGCTACTGACCGCTGGGTGTTCCCAGCATTCAGTAGCAGCCACCCCCCCTCAATTCCGTGCACGTGATCGCTTTTCAGCGAATCACAATCACGGAATTTAAATATTTAAAAACATACTGCGGTCTTCAAGTGAAGACGCAGTATGCAAATGCCGGTACGGAAGGGGTTAATAAGGGGAACTCCAGAATAAATATTCCTGAGGTGTGGCATAGGTGAAACAACTAATGCCGTTAGGGTTTATTCACTAAATGAAGAGTTAACTCTTCTAGTTAACTCTTTAATACATTATGAAGAAACAACTTATATATTGTATAGTTAAATCAGTGAGATTTCATCAATCCTTCAATCTCCATACACATGTCAACTCTCCCTTTAATGAATAACCCCATTATATAAAATGTGATGTTGCTAGAACAGGCCTTATTTTGAGACACGTATATAAAATGAAAAGTATAGCCAAATGTGCATTAAAACATTTTGCAAAAAGTGAGTGTGTGACGGCACTAAATTTAACAAATATACAATTTTTTTTCTAGGATGCACAAAACATATGTAAGTATTTGTGATGAGTATTAATAAATGCCGTTCTTGTTGTTATCACTACATTAATACAGCTTTTGCATTCATATATATCACAATACCTGCATAGGCATACTGGCTGCTGCCAAAATCCTCCTCTCTTCACGTAGGCAGTTGGAAACCACCATTGCCATATGCATGGGATTTCCATGGTACTTCCCCTGTAAGAAACATTAAACATGTGAAATCATTTCTGGTTGTTAAATGTTCATACGCATCCTTCTCTATAGAGGCACAAAAACAATGTCCAGTAGAAAGAAGGCTGTCGCTCTTGCCTTTTCATTATACTTCTAGCTGACCTACACTTCATATAATCTATAGACAGCAGTTAAGATGGGCCAAAATAGTTGGACACTTCTGCTATAGCGTATAACAAGTATGCTAATGAGATACTCCAGTCATCATACACTTTAAGACATATTATAGCTGAATGGTCCCTTTAAATTTGTGGGTTGCCCTCCTTGTTATTCTTCATTTGCCCTGTTCCATGTTCCCTAGTTGATTGCTGTATAGTAGATGGCTTAACACATCTCCTGCCAAGTGATATACCTATCACAATATCTGGCAGGATGTCGCTGATGTCTCGGGACCCCCCTATTTTAAGGGGCAATGGCTGGGAGTGAGGCATGTCAAGACCCTGCTCCCGTGACTCGGAGGATTTGGGTGTGGAACCAAAGAACCGGAGACGGGCTGCTTCTCCAGTTCTCGGTCGAAAACCAGGTATCACCTGTCAGCTCCAGCAATTCCATAAAATAACCTTTGTGAAGGAGTCTTATGAGACCCCCTTTTGTGCACGTGCAGAATGCATTCCCAGTTACTTCAGTTGGCATAATTCCCTGCAGCCAATAAGAGGTGTGAAATATATGATTATGAAGGAAGGGTTCCACTGCACCATTGGTGCTTTATTTTTTGTTATATGTATGATGAATGCATATTAGGCAACTTACAAAGCACTTGAATATGTATTAGTGTCCAGTATGATGCCTGGGACATTGCAGTACCCACTTAAATCCCACACATTACCAGCAATCAAAACTGCACATTTTTAGCTTAAGATTAAGCATTTGTGCTGTATTTAACATAAAGCACACAAAAACCTGCCTCATGTCAGTAAAAGAGTTACTGAGCTATTATGAGGTGGCTGTATTCTATTTTATACATAAAAACGCATACCTAAAAGCACAAGGTATTAAGTCATCAAATAAATGCACTAAAAAGGAGTAATGTGTTGGAAGGCACAAATGAAATTGATTAGCTTGTCAACAAATATTAGATCTTAGATGATAGACAAAATATATACCTTATCTTTCAGTAAGCAACAAAATGGCATGACTACAACTTCTTAATTTGTCTATGCATTGGGAATATTAAAGCTAACCTGCAATCTTCCCAGTTATTCAATTTTAATGTTAACAATACATTTACAAAAAAAAGAAGGGCTGATCTCTAGAACATATACATAAGCAAACCACAAAAACACAAGTGTATTGCTTTCCAAGAAATTATTCAAAAACACATTTCATCAATAAGCAAGAAAGCCATGATTTCCTTTGAAAGGAAACCACACTTGTCTTCCTATATAAAACCATACATTGGTTTAAAGGAGTTTAAGAGTTGATCTCCTACATTTAGATCTATCTCAGAGTTATCTGACACTAACCAAGCAAGCTCGGAAATAGATTCCCATCCACAATCTCTTTCATCATTCACTCCAAGAAATGCGTTGTGACTTTTTTTTTTTAGATCAAAGTATGGGTGGAAACACAATCGAATGTCATGGTCTTTGCAAACGCACAAAATGGTCATACAACAAAAGAGCCATACATTTATTGACAATAATTAGGTTTTGAACCTATTAACCACATTTCTTAGTTATCCAAGGAATTATCATTTGAACCTAGACCCTCTTTCAATCCTTTACTACAAACACTAGTGGAACTTTTAGTTGATCAAGAAGAGAATACAAATCAGTAAAGTTGAAACAGCTAGTCAATTTACCCCTCCATTGGCTATTTGCCCAGTATAGAAACCTTTGTGAGGCTGGGCAAAAAAAAAGAATGACTGCACTTTCCTCTGTATATAGACTTTCGATGGCAGATGGCAAGCTTTGAGAAGCATTAGCCTATGTTAAAATCAGAGACACTGGTGCTGGCCAATACAATTTCTGATACGGCCGATGTCACCTACAGACGTTCTAAGATTTACAATACACATTCTTTTTTTTTTTTTTTTTTTTACTTTTTTTATTTTTATTATTATTTGCAAAAAACAGGAATACAACAATAAATATCAAATCAGAGGAAAATTTACCGAGCACCCACCCTACCCCCTCAAGGCAAGCGTTCTGAGGCGTAGAAAGAGAAAAAAAAAAAAAAAAAAAAAAAAAAGGAAAGGAAACTTTAAAAAAAGGTAAGATAAAAAGTTAATAATAATCTAATTTTACCACAACCCAAGTGAGATGGAACTCTTTCTTTTTCTTTTTTGACTCCAAACTTCTATAATGTTCGAATTTTCTTATTCGGTCGACCAACTTTAGCCACTGAGCAAGACCGGGAGCTTTTGTAGCAAACCAATACCTAAGGATCAATAGTCTCCCCAGAAAAAAGATCTTTCTAAAAAGTTTGTTTAATCTACCGAACTGTTCCACATCTCCTAGAATCAGGACCTTTGGGTCCATTGACCCATTACATCTAAATTTAGTTTTAACAAAAGTTAATACATCCTCCCAAAAATTGTTAATCGGAGGGCATTGCCACCAAAGATGTATTAGGCCCGCATCTGAGTGGCCACATCTGGGACAGTCCGCATTTACTCTACATTTAATTTTCCATAACTGAAATGGGGAGTAGTGTAACCGGTAAATAATCTTAAGTTGTATAAATTGATATTGTTTATTTATAGTGCAACACCCTGTGTTATTTAATATACGGTTCCAAGAGGCCTCATCAATAGTACCAATCTCATCTTCCCATTTCCTCTTGATGTTGCCACGGAACCCAATATCCATTTCTCCAAGGAGAATTTTATATATAGAACTAAGTGTCTTTTTTCTTTTAACACTTTTTTGTAAAAATTCAAACAAATCGTGAGACTTTACACCAAAAATCTTCTTGTTAACCGTGGAGTTATATGCATGTGCTAATTGATTGTACCAAAATTGGTGTCTTTTATCCAATTCAAATTCAAATTTAAGAGTGTTGAAATCCTTGATCTGTCCCATGACAAACAGCTGCTTAACAAAACAAATCCCTTTTTTTTCCCAAAAATCACTTCCTAAACCCTTATGAAATTCGTGAAATTTTGAGTTGTGCCATATTCGTGTGTAGGGTAAACTCCCCTCAATTTTACAAATATATTTAATTTCATACCATATCTTCCTGTATAATTTCACCAAAAGTAAATCTTCCAAATCCCCTTCCAAGTGCAAATCTGTCTCCAACATTTCAGCAGGGTTAGAAATCCCAGTAGAGTTTAAAAGAAATTGTATTAAGGGGCCAGGTCCATTAGCTCTCAAGTTCTGGGCTTTTGAGGCCAAAAAATAAAATTTAAAATGGGGTAATGCCCAACCACCCTCACCCTCCGGGGCCGTAAGCTTAGCATATTTCATGCGAACTCTACCTCTACCCCAGAGAAGTTTACTCAATGAGGCTTCTAAGCCTCTAAACCATTTGTCTGGAATCCATACTGGTGAGGCAGAGAGAACAAACAGAACCTGAGGGAGAACAATCATTTTGACAAGACCCACCCTATCTGCTAATGAGAGTGGAAGTTTAGCCCAGATCGTTACTTTTTTTTTGATCTTAGTAATTAAGGGGGTAAGATTCTGTTTCATAAACCAATTAGTTTTACTCGAAATTTTTATCCCTAAATAATCCATAGGGTCTCCTTGTCTCAAGATCTTAACACCATCAACCTTTGGGGTTTTTGCTGAATTCAATGGGAGAAGTATTGATTTATCCCAATTAATTTTGAGACCTGAGAGTCTACCAAAGTTCTCTACTGTATTTATCACTATTGGAAGCATCTTTTCAGTATCTTCTAGAAATAATAATAAATCATCTGCGTATAATAGAACTTTATCTTCACAGCCATTAAGCCCAAATCCACTTATATGCTGATTCCTTCGAATACTTTGGGCTAACGGTTCAATATATAATATAAATAAAAGAGGTGAAAGTGGGCAACCCTGCCGAGTTCCTCGGCTTAGCTGGAAAGCGTCTGATAGGGTGCCGTTTAAGTTAATCCTTGCTACTGGGGAGCTATACATAAGTTTAACCCAGCTCAAAAGACCCTCCCCAAAACCAAAGGCTTCTAACGTGTGCCACAAAAATCCCCATTCGACCCTGTCAAACGCCTTCATGGCGTCCAAAGACAGGATGGATTGGGAAGAGTTCCTCCCCAACTGAATATTAGCAAATGCTCTTTCAAGGTTGGAGTGTAAAAGTCTGCCTGGGACAAAGCCTGACTGATCTTCACCGATCAAGTCAGCAACACAGCTTACCAGTCTATTAGCCAGCACTTTAGCAAGAATTTTCACATCTGCATTAAGCAAGGATATTGGTCGGTATGATTCTATTTTAGCTGGATTTTTGTCCTTTTTAAGAATAAGAATAATTATTGCTTCAAGCATAGAGCTTGGAAGTTGTTTTCTTTTCCGACTTTCAGAAAGCACGGAAGATAACATAGGGAGGAGCGCGTCAGAGTATTCCTGGTAAACCCCAAACGGGAGTCCATCACCTCCTGGGGCAGATGAAGACGCACAGGAGAGGAGAGCTGTTTTCAATTCCTCCACTGAAATATCCTTTCCTAAT
>VKOC01046842.1:0-15354 GCA_009364415.1 Spea multiplicata | reverse complement strand
CCTACAGAAATGCCTTATGCCCCCCATTTAACACCACCCCCCAAAAAAAAAACAACTTACCGGTGCTTCTGACTCCTGGTGTGTTGTCCGGGCAGATTGTAGACTTCCGCTGCAGCCGGAAGGAGGTGCAGCTACCATCACGCAGACCTTCCCCGGCTGTGTGCGCGATGGACGCAGACAACCCCCGCTGCTAACCGCACCTCCTTCCGGCTGCAGCGGAAGTTGTCAACGTGAATCGCGTAGACGTCGACACGCTGCCCCGGCTGCACACCGGGGACTCAGAAGCACCGGTAAGTTGAGAGGGGGGAGACAGGAGGATCCAGGTCCCCTGCAGCGTTGCTGAGGATCTGGATCTTGGTCTCATAGTCAGACCTATTTGAGGTCTGATTATAAGACGACCCGATTATAAGACGAGGGGTATTTTTCAGAGCATTTGCCGAGCACCGGATATGATGTCATATACCAGCGCTCAGTATGAAACGCCGGCACCGCGGCTGAGGTAGAGGCCTTGTGGAGGAGAGTGAGGGGGGCCGAGTGGTTGCTAGGCGCCCCTCTCTCTCCTCCGCGTCCAAAAAAATCGTTTCAGGCTGCCCAGGACTTAAAGTCCCATTGCGGGACTGTCCTGGGCAATCTGCTGGATGGTTCTAAATTCGGTGGGGGGGCAACAGGGGGGGGCAAAAAATAACCTGGGGGGCAATTGCCCCCCTGTAGCGACCCCACTGCTTGTGGGGTGACCAGGTCCTGCCACAGATGTGAGGACAGAGTCATGAAGGGAAGTTCTTACTGTAACTCTTGCCTCAAGTAACGTCCAGGGGGCTGATGGTAAGTTCGTATGAGATAAGCATTAATGTTATAGGCCAAAATCCAGGATTGCTCTTCTGGGCAATATCCTTTCCAGTAGACTTAACACTGAAGAGTATAGACTGGACCTCATATTCATCGGCACTCACAGGACCCAGAATAAGAAAAGATTTGGTAAATTCACTCCACCATCCATTAAACATTCTGGGAACACATAGAGTGCTGGAAAAAGTCAGTTCATATGACAAAAGTAAGAATAGTAGTGTATAGGAAGGGGCTGTAGTAAGCCACATGGTAAATTCTAAGGTGACTTAGAGGCATTACAAATTTGACAAACTGAAATGCATTTGTGAACACATTTAAGTAGACTACCAAAAGATCTTGGAGATCAAGGCCATAGGTTCATACTACTCCTGGATGACCAGAAGATTTAGAACAGTGATTAAGGGCAGGAATTTCTTCTTTCTAAGCTGGAGAATTTACCAACGAAAATAGTAGTAGGTTCAGAAGATTGGGCTAGTCATAAATAGTATATCACCTAAGACGGTAATGAGGTAGTGACTGAACCGCTCAACCTATTTTTAATTATGTAAATTCAAAGAAGCTAAAGGCAGAAAATGTTGGTCCTTTGTTATCTCAAATGGGACATTTGGTTAGTTAGGATAGGAAGCAGATATTTTAAATAATTTTGTGTATTCTGTTTACACCAAGGAAGAGCCGATGGCTGAGCTCCTACAGTCTACAAGAAGGGACCAGAGAGATTAGTGGATTAACGAAGAATGAAGGCAGTTGTGTACCTAATCAAGTGGCCAGAGAATGTATATATGTATTGACATATAGCCTTGATTCAATTACCTGTCTAATCTTTAACCCATTCACTACCAAGGTTTTGTAGTATGATTATACCCGTGAATTCTTTGGACATTTTTACAATAAGCGGGTGTCACAGGATGACCTGTACCGCCAGCTGGGTACACCCAACAAACCGTGCTTCCTTCTTTCCAAGACCATGGCAATTAATCCCTTCAGCGCCAGACAGAACCCGCATTGAAAAGAGGAAGGGATATAGCTACACAGAAACTGCAATGGGCTATTACAACACTCCTCCCCAAACATCAGACAAGACCAATGTTGGGGTGAAAACACAAACACTTTATTGCTGAAACACACAGCCTTATATACACCATGGATAAGGAGCAAAATCAGATTATTACAAACAATAATTTGCCCAGAGAGGCTGGAGCCACAATCTAGCCAACAGGTACAGTAATGCCCGTATGACCCCAAGTCACCGTTTTCAGAGTGATCCATAGGGAGAGGCAGCAAACCCGATTTGTTGCTGGATAGATTAAGGGTCCATATATTGTCCAGTCCAAAAAGTGCCCTGAGAGACTGAGAGACAGCAGTTGAAAGTTCCCTGGGACAGTCTGTGATGCATCCAGGCAGAGGATCTATAGCCGTGGCTGCTGGACCCCAGTCTGAAGATGGTGATAAACTGTGGTTCCCCAGTGAGTGCTCCCTCAGTAACCACTCCTGCCTGTACCCCACCAAGTATCCTACAGATCCACAAAAGAGCTCTCTGGGGGGGCAGTGGGTGTCTCGGGTAAGATATCTAGGGTCTTAAGTCAGGCATTTCCATAGATCCTAGACGCTAAACAGTTTCAGGGAAATCGCGGCTGGGACTCACAGGGCAAGGAAAGCAGGAATAACTGGTAAAGGGTTCATTTAGAAAGGTCCGGGAACATGATTTTATTCCATTTGGGGAATGTACAACAGGAAGAAAACATCTAAATGGGGGGTTAAAGTTCTCTGCAGCCCTATGTCTGTAACAGTGGGTTTAATTACTATTCCCCTTTTCTGTGTTTAAAGTAACCACACAAATTATGCATTCTTTTTTTCCAAAAAATTACGGCTTTCATTTGAAACCAAAGAAACATGCAAAAAATAATAATTGGGTGTGCTAGTATGTAAAAATGTTTAAAATAAAAAAATATATATATATATTGTGTCAATTTACTTTGTTCAATGTCTTCTACACAGTAACTGCCACTGATGAACAACGACCCAATTTATTTTCATTAACATCCCCTGAGGTATCCCCATATATACTGCATATACAGATGTTTTATGTTCAACAGCATGTGTTCCTTACATAGTACCCTAAAGGGTAGAATTTTTAATACATCTGGCTTGTGGGCAGGGCCGGCCCTGCCATGGAGCAGAGTGGGGCAATTGCACAAGGTGGCACTTTTTAAGAGATGGCACTTTTTTTTTTTAAGCAGTGGAGAGAGAGGGACGCCGAGTGGTTTTCGCTTATCAAGTTGTCAGTACCCGCTCGGCGCCCGTCTCTTTCCTCTGCGAGCCCTCTAGCTTGGTCTCGCTGCTGGCTTGTAATGCTGAGCACCGGAACATGACGTCATTTCCGGCGCTCAGCAGTGAAGCAGCACGCACTGCGGCAGAGCAGTGAGACTTGCCGCTGGATTGCTGGAAGGTAACTGAAATACAAAGGGGGGATAGGGTAGATAATAGGGAGGGAGAGGAAGGGTAGATAATGAGCAGAGGCGTCGGCAGGGGGGCCGGCATTTCAAACTTACCCTGCTTGTGGGTAGTGAAAGCAGGCAGGGGCTATACTTTTACATGTGGTGCAAGAACAATGGGATGTAAGAGCTTTGTTATTATTAATTTACTTATTTTATTTATTTGCACTGTGGCTAGATCACATCGCTCATCACAATGACATCACTGAGCTCACTATTTTATTTATGTAGGTTTAAATATATTTTATTGCTAATTTTTATTTATATTTTGTTTAAAAATAGCACAATTTTTTCCCTTTTCCCCTCCGATCTCCCCTACACTGATCGCACTGTGATCAGCAAGCAAGTCTCTATTGACTTACATTGCTGATTGCAATGCATGCAATCGACCAGCAGGGGCAGAACCTGCCGCGTATATCCTTCTTCTAGTGATCTTCTGGTGGATATAAGCAGTCACATCTACTGAAAGGGAGTGTCAGATTATGATGTCATTCCTTATATATCAGCGCTCAGGCAGAGCAGCTCTTCAAGAGACTGGTAAGCAGGAAACCAGAAATGATGGCTTTTTGCTGACAGGGGGAGTGTAACGTTTCACCATGCGCTGGCTGGACTTGTTGATACGTTGCATCATTCATTTTACGTTTCCAGCCACTAGTGGCCGCCCTTGCCATTCAGAACCACTCAAACCAATTATCAGGTCCAGCTGCAGTTGCTTACATTATCAAGTCAGCCTTTATAAACCTGCCCAGCCCTGCAGTCTGGGCCTTGACATTGAAGTCAGAGGACTACCTGTTTGGTACCTGCCTTGCTCCAGTACCTGCCTTGCTCCTGAGTTGCGGCCAGCGCCCCACTAAGTGGACTCCCAAGTCGAGTACCCTGCAAGTGGGCTTCCTCCCGTGTGCCCTGCAAGTGGGCTTCCTGCCGTGTGCCCCGCAAGTGGGCTTATCTGCCGTGTGCCCCGCAAGTGGGCTTATCTGCCGTGTGCCCCGCAAGAGGGCTTATCTGCCGTGTGCCCCGCAAGTGGGCTTCCTGCCGTGAGACTTTCCTTGCATATATATAGTTGTTCATCTTCAATACAATTCTTAATCCGCATCTCCTGTCTGTGGTTTATTTCCGACGCCTGTCTGTACTGACCCCAAGCCATCATGCATCGTGGGGTACAGACAGAGCCCCTCGTATCCCCTGCACCTGGGCTCCTTATTAACCTGTGTCCTCGGTTCGTGACAGGGAGTCAGAGCTGTAAAAAGATAATTTGATTTCCCATGTAGCGGCAGGGAAGTGCAAAAAAGTCAGGAGGTACCGGTATGTCCGAATGGGCATGAAAGTGGTTAATTAGCAACAACAGTGGAAAACCCCTAAAGAAAACAATGTCATGGCCTGACTAAACCCCATAGAGCTATTATATGTTCAATCATAGGAAGGCACAGAAAATGGGACATCCAAACCACAAAAAACTTGCCCTTACAACAATTCAACGAGGTGAGCCATGTACTAAAAAAAAATTGTCCTTACATTTGTAACCATAAAATTTTTGCCAGACCTTTACTAGATGTGACTAAACTAAATGTACACACCATACAAGAATCAATCACACTCCACATGTGCAATCAAGTAAAAATAAACTTCACAAGGATTGTTAATGTCCTCAATGCTGACACATAGTATCGCAACAAATAAATCAGTTGGCTACTCCTGCACTTCTTCCACATTACTATACCTGCTCAAATGCTGTCAAATGCACCACTACCTGCTTGAACATACAAATTACCCATGCATCATTCCCTAACTATCATAAAATTAGAATGTCGCAGCCTGGGTTCCCGCCAATCACAAGCAACATACCTCCACAAATATACATCACCTGCAAATCTCAAACAGGATCACAACCACATTATAAAATCTTTTTAATGTGACATTAACTAAAGTGACTTTCTGCAACATTAGTGATGTCGATATTACTTTTTATATGCACTGGTTCCATGTTACATTTGTTAGTGACTGACGATGTTTCTGCTACTTGCACATCATCACCACACAAAAAAAAAAAGAAAATGGCGTCTGGGCGCTGCTTTACTCTGACTTATATGGGGGGTTTTTTGCATATTCTGTCATGTGCTGTGCCTGGATGTCAATAAAAAACTTTTCATTCGAAAAAAAAAGATTTTATAAAATTATAGAGGATGAAGCTTTAAGCACGATAAAAAAACAGAAGTACCGGTGAAAATATCTCAAAAACAAACTTAAAAGTTAATTCAACATTTTATCCATACCAATATAAATCTAGTGCAATACAAACCTTTGAGAGGCTGGTCCTTAATGATTTAGAAAAAAATTAAAAGAATAAATATGATTTTAATAATTTTACTAGTAAAGAAAGAAAAATACTTAAGGAATTATATGAGGACAAAGAAATTGTTATAAAGTCTGCCGATAAAGGTGGAGGTCTGGTCATTTTAAGCAAAAAACAATATGAGGACGAAGCATATAAGCAGTTAAACGATAACAATGTATATAGAAAACTGAGCAACAACCCCATTGAACAAATAAAAGACAAACTTAAGGTTTTGCTGGAAAAGGGACTACTAAATCAACTTACCTCAAAAGAAAAATGTAATTACATAAACAACACCAATCCAGTAACACCTGTGATGTATTTCTTACCAAAAATCCATAAGAATGAAAAGAATCCCCCTGGATGCCCTATCATGTCAGGCGTTAACTCTATCCTGTCCAACTTATCTGAATACATTGAAATTATCCTCCAACTAGTGGTAAAAAAAACCCAAAAGCTTATCTAAAAGACACAATTAATTTATTGCAAATTTTAGATAATTTTAAGTGGAATCCCAATTTTATTATGGTGACATGCGACGTTCAGTCCTTGTACATGATAATTAACCATAATCTGGGCTGTCAAGCAATAAAAAATATTTTAGAATCAGATGAAAATTTTCCTCCTATTTTTATAGATTTTTTAATAGAAGCCATTAGGTTAATTTTGGAAAATAATTATTTCTGGTTCGATGACTCTTTATCTTCAATTAACAAGTACTGCTATGGAAACCAAGTTTGCACCCAGTTACGCCAATTTGTTCATGGCGGACTTGGAAAATGACATCATTTGGACCAACAACAAGTGGAGTGCAAACTTGGTTACCTATAGCAGATACATAGACAATGTGTTTTTTATTTGGGGAGTACCAGATCTTAATGAGTTCTTAAAAATTTTAAATAACAATAATAGGGGGATAATCCTAACTTCTAATTTTAGTCAAGATAGTGTTATTTTTTTATATTTAGATATTTATATAGAGGACAATAAAATTAAAACAAAAATCCATTTTAAAAAAGTATGCATGAATACTTTTATTGACCAATCCAGCTGCCACTATGGTCCTTGGCTGGAAGGAATATCCAAGAGCCAAATGCTATGAATTAGAAGGAATTGCACAGATAACCCTGTTTTTAAAGCACAAGCGGCTTTTTTAAAAAACTAGTTTTTAGAAAAAAACAACGCACAGAAAATTCAACACACAATAGCCAGCATAGAAAATCTACAAAGAAAGATTTAATAAAAAATATAAGATAACCAAGATAAAACAAGTACTAGCTTTTTCTTACCTATGGTAACCGATCTTAATAATAAGAATATAATTTTTAAAAGAATTATTTAAAAAAATTGGAATATTTTAAAAGAAGATGATATCTTAAGAAAAATACTCCCAGATAACCCAAAAATAGTTTTTAGAAGCGTACTGTTACTCACCTGCCTTTGTCCCCCATGTTGCCGCAGCAGCCACCACGAAGGAGAGGGAGACCCCCCTCCACTGCACGGCCACCTCCACAGCAGCCTCCACGAGGAAGAGGGAGACCTCCCTCCACCGCACGGCCACCTCCGCAGCAGCCTCCACGAGGAAGAGGGAGACCTCCCTCCACCGCACGGCCACCTCCGCAGCAGCCGACACGTGGGAGAGGGAAACCCCCCTCCACCACACAGTTACCTCCGCAGCAGCCACCACGGAGAGGGAGACCACCCTCCACCGCACGGCCACCTCCGGAGCAGCCGCAACGAGGGAGAGGGAGACCCCCCTCCACCGCAAGGCCGCTTCCACTACCTCCCTCTGAAGTGCCGCGCAGGAGAGGCAGACCTCCTGGTACACGGCGTCCTGCTGCTGCGCGGGCGAGCCCTCTAGTGGCGAACTCGCACACTGCGGGGATTTATGAAGGGAGATTACGCCATCCACAAGATGGCCGCGAGTCACAGACACCGGAAGTGATGTCATGAGGGGCTGATGGGAGATTCTGACTTCCTCCGCGGTTCTCCATTTAAACCCCTCAGACCAGTTTCACCTTGCCTTCTGATGGTTGTCTATGCCTTGTGCTAGTGCCCAGATAGCGTTTCCTGATTCGGTATACCTGTGTATGATCCTGGCTTGTCTGACTTCGTTGATTTCCTGATTCCTGACCTCGGCTACGTTTACGTTTATCCTGTTTTCCTGTATCCTGACCTCGGCTCCGTTATACGACTATCCTGCTCTCCGGAATCCTGACCTCGGCTTGTTTACCTGTTCTGTCCTGGAGTCCTACCTGACCACGGTGTCTCCTAACTACTTGTACGTGACACGTACATAATCTAAAAATGTTATTAACAAAGAATTTTACATGCAAACATAGGAATATGAAAGGGATGTTTTTTAATAATGACAAGTTTTTATAAATGCATATTTGTCTAGAGTGTAGATCAACGACTGACACACAAAGAAAACAAATAATGTTTAAATCAAATATCACAAATAAAGAATATAAAATACAAGAATGCATTACCTGTAATTCAAAAAAATTAATTTATCTACTAGAATGCCCTTGTGGCTTTCAGTATGTAGGTATGACGACAAGATGTTTAAAAGTTAGAATATCAGAACATTGTCGCAATATTAGAAATGGAATCGTCACCCATAGCGTCTCTAAACACTTCTTACATCATAATAAAGATCCAAAGCTACTGAAATTTACTACTATAAAAAAATATCCATAGAGGGGATATCGTTAAGATATTAGGAAAGACTGAAGTGTACTGGATATAATGTTTAAAAACCCTAACTCCTGAAGGGTTAAATATAGATTTTGACATGCGCCTCTTTTTATAATGTTCCAATTATGCTTGTTTAAAAAGAAAATTGTTTTGTGATGTTTAAGCCACATCCATTGTTGATGATGTCATTTTAGAGATTTTAAACTGTATAAAAAGATTAAATGTATCAGGAGCCTTTCTATACACTTTATGGAAGCCTGAGTATTATTTTATATTAACCTTTTGTTTATTGGTTTTTATTACCAAAAGTTTAAAATATTTTTTTTTTTTGAAAACTATTTTATCTTGCTCCTGGACCTTTAAAACAGACTACCTTGTCAGCCACCACTATTCCTTGGTGGGGAACATACCACCTATGTGTGAGCAATTCTATCACTGCTTACCAAAAAGGAACTGAGGACACTCCAGACTGCTCCAAAGGCTGCTGCTAAAGAAATTCCAAGGCCTTAACCCTGCCTTTAGGGAAACATACGGCCCAGGGTTGTCCTCAGAAATTGAGAGGATGCGTGATGACGTAACACGCGAACGTATCGCGTGAGACGCCGGCGGCTGGTGCCGAACATGAATCGCCTGGGGGTTTGATACCTGCCGCGATGTGCTCCTTGATTTCGGTCGACAGCTGAGTCGGTAGAGGAACGAAGGACGGTTGGCGGAGTTCGTCTGAGGAGAGCGGGGCTTGACCTCGAAAATATCGAGGTTTCTTCGCTCCTATTCCATTTGTGGTTCCTCTGAGAGAGTCTGCCTCCCATATGCCTTTGGGCACATGCGGTCTTCGTGAAGTACGGAGCATAGAGAAAGGAGGTGCCGCGTGGAGTGGCTATGGTGACGCTCAACTCCTCGGTATATGCAGCTTATGGAGGAAACATCAGAAAATTGCTCTCTGTCTGTGACAGTGCCTCTCCCTCTCTCAACGTTGAATTCCTCTTCCAAAGCTAAGTGACAGTTGCGATACACCTATATGTTTTAGTTTTATGGATTTTCCGGATGGCCATATATGAATATATATTTATTTATTTTTATTTATTTATTTCCGATATTATTTTTGATACCTATTTACTATGGTGGATCACTCAAATGAAGATTATTTGATGACGCTGAATTACTGAAAGCAACTACTTTATATGATCTCCTAAATGAGGATTATCTGATATGCTACATATGCTACATATGTTGAGCGCAATTACCTCATATCTAATTGATGAGTATCTGATAATGCCGAATTACTGAGTGCAACTACTTTACAGGATTACCCAAACGAGGAGTATCTGACAACGCTATAAATGCTGAACATAATTACTTCTTAAGATTATTTAACTGATTAACTGAGTTACTTGTACAATTGCCTCATGTGGACACCAAGATGAGGAGTGCTTGATAGCGATGTATATGCTAAAGGTATTTATTCCATGTGAACACTTAAATGACGGCTATCTGATAACACTACATTAATGAGTGCAACTATTTCATATGATTACTTAGATGAGGATTGCCTGGTGGCGCTGCATATGTTGAATGCAATTATTCAATACGATTACCCAAACGATGATTGTCTGATAATGCTGCATAAGTCGAGTGCAACTATTCCATATGGTTATCCAAATTAGGATTTTCTGACAACGCTGTATATGACGAACGCATCCACTCCATATGACTATCCAAATGAGGATTACTTGTTAAACGCTGTTAAACGCTGTCTATGCTGTATGCAATTACGCATATCATACCATCCAATACAGCAGCAATAGCCTTCAGCTCTTGAGACTGTTGGGTTTTTTTTTTGTTTTGTTTTGTTTTTTTGTTTTTTTTTGTTTTTTTTTTTGTTTGTTTTTTTTTGGGAGAGGCAACTAATATAATAATTCACTTATCGTTGAACATAAATACTTTGTTGAACATAAGCATACTACTCTATGGACTCTTAGAAGAAACTGACATCGTAAACAAATTAAGAGGAGCTAAGACACAAGAGTAAAAAGAGAAAAAGTACCAACTATAAGAACTACTAGCCTACAAGATGGCACCTAAGAAAGATAGGGAGAGGGAAAAAGAAAAAGATAAAAGATTAAGTACTGAGAAATCTAAAACTTTGACAACATACTACTCCCCTAAACCAGAACTTAACACATCTAAATTCCTCCATATATCCTCCTCAATCTTAAGCGACTCCTCTCCTGAAACTCAAATGGAGACTTCACAGCTGGAGCCAATCCATCCGTCTAAAATTACAAACATAAATGATTTATACTCAAAGTTAAGTGCAGAGATGAGACTCAACACTGACTCCCTTAAGCAAGAAATGATTCACATTTCAGATAAACTTTCATCGCAATCAAATATTATACAGAGTCTACAGCTGGAAATTGAATCTCTTAAAAAAGAAAATAATGAGCTTAAACTGAATATGCAAAACTCAGATCTGAAATTAACTCAATTAGAAGACAGATCCAGAAGTAAAAATGTAAGAATAAGGGGAATCTCTGAAGAGGTCTCAAACGCACATTTAGAATCTTATCTAAATGACCTATTAGCAACTTATCTTCAAAAAGACCGTATAGGAAGCACACCGTTTGAAAGCTTACACAGATTGCCCAAACCAAAGAACTTAATAAATTCGGACGTACCAAGAGATGTTATGGCTAGTTTCCATAATCTTTACACTAAAAATCAATTTTTATCTGAATTTTACAAAAAACATACTCAGGATACCAGATATAAGGATTTAAAACTTCTCCCTGACCTTTCGTTGGCAACAAGGACCTTCAGAAGAAAATTCCGAGACTGTACCCAGAAACTCAGGGAAGCAAACATTAAATATAAATGGGGCTCTCCCTTCAAGATTATTATTTCCCATGACTCAAAGACTTTAATACTGACTGACCCAAAAAAGAACATGGCAACTATGTATAGTTTTCTCTCCTTTTTTGGGTATTCAAACTTTAAAAGTTTACAAATCTCAATTTTTTTTTTTTTTTTTTTTTTGTCTTCTACACACATCACAACCTATAAACACGAATGCACCTATATTTGATGTTGTCTTGGTGACAAGCACCACTATTAGAGGGCGATGAAATTATCTTACTTAACGATTTTCTTTTTTCATATTCACGACACTAGACACCCTCACCAATTTAGCTGGGCTTTATTTATATACACATTAGGATGACAATATAATACACAAAACAAAACACATAATCATATTTATTTTTCTTTTTTTTTTTTCTTTTTTCTAAAATTGTTTTCTTTTTTATTTATTCAAATTTTCATTTTTTTTTTTTTCCTCTAAATTCTTTGAAGATGATTGATGTATTATTCGGCACCTACGCTCGATTTCGCCTTGACTACTATTAAGGCAAATGTTGCATGTTTTATTTTCATGCATATTGAGGATGATTGTGTTTTTTTTGTATGTTAATAGTTGTTTAAACGGCAATATCTTGATAATCAGGGATGGAAAGAACAAGCCACCGTGTTATTTAAATGACACTTAGGCTGATGTCTATCAATTGTCAAGGATTAAACTCTCCACATAAAAGAGCGTTTCTATATGAAACCATAAACCGAGAACGTATAGATATATGTTTTGCACAAGAAACTCACTGGAAATTAGGCTCTCTGACTCGATGGTTTTATAAAAAATATCCACTTGTTTTCGTATCTAGCTTGGAACACAAGAAAAAAAGAGGGATTGCAATTCTTATAAAAAACAATATTAAGTTTGAAAAAGTACATTACGAATCTGACCGAGAAGGCCGATATGGTATATTAATATGTAAATTGAATGATGTGACATACACCTTAGTAAATGTATACGCACCAAATACGTCTACAGTTAACTATTTAGATAAATTCTTTGACCATGTTCATGAAATTACAAAAGGTTTCCTTATAATAGGTGGTGATATGAATTGCATCCAAGATACCAAGTTAGATAAAGGCTTGAGACAGGGCTTATATCCCGATATAAAAATGAAATCTTTAGCTAAATCCTTTTCAACTTGTTTAGCTCGTAACAACCTATATGATATATGGAGAATAAATAATCCTTTCGCGAAAGATTATACCTTTTATTCATTGGTCCATCATTCATATTCCAGAATCGACACTTTTTTCACAGACAGCAAATCGATAGAATTTTGCAACTTTGCGTCTATTGGCTGTCAAACCTGGTCGGACCATGCTCCAGTTATTATAGAAATTAAAAATATAGAACAACCTAGAACAAGATCAAACTGGAGATTGAATGAATCACTATTATTATCCCCAATTTTTAGGGAAAAATGCATTACCACAGCCAAGGAATATATAGAAATTAATGATAATGGAGAAACCTCTAATTCAACTTTATGGTGCTCATTTAAAAGCTTCATGAGAGGTCTCTTCATAAAACAAGGTGCACAGGTGAAAAAATCAAGGGGAAAAACCCTCTCAGACTTGTATATTGACTTGGCAAAATTAGAAGTTAAAAACAAACTAAATCCATCGAATCTGCTTTTTGAAGAGATCAGTGCAGTCCAAGATAAGATTAAAAAAAACTTAATTGAGAAAACTAGTAGATCTTTACTTAGACTTAAACAAGAATGGTATTATAGTAGCAATAAAACCAGTAAAAATTTGTCAAATAAGCTCAAAAACCAAACACAAAGGAATAGAATTAGTAAAATTGTGTTAAACAACAAATTATACCTGACTCCTAAACAAATTGGAGAAGCATTTCGGTCTTATTATTTATCTTTATATAACCTCCCAGATATAACTAAAAACAATTTACAGATAAATACTTTTTTGGAGGGGTTAAATTTACCAAAGCTTTCTACGACGAAATTGGCAAAATTAAATTTGCCTATACAACTCTTAGAAATAAGAAATACGATAAGAAACTTACCCAAATCTAAAGCTCCCGGTCCTGATGGGTTTTCTGCCCCTTTTTATCAGCTTTTGGATTTTATCATTTCCCCACTTCTACTTAAAGTATTTACAGAGATACCTAATAATAAAAAGTTTCCAGATGAAATGCTACAAGCCATCATAACTCCTATTCCCAAACCAGACAAAGATCCAACCAAAGTTACAAACTATCGCCCCATTTCATTAATAAACTTAGATATAAAAATATTTTCTAAAATCTTAGCTGAAAGATTGAAAGAGGTAATGCAAGACTTAGTACACCCAGACCAAACGGGCTTTCTTAAAGGGAGAAATGGACAAGATAACACACGAAGAATTTTGAACCTTATATATGAACTCCAAAATTCTAAATTAACTGCTACATTAATAGCCCTTGATGCCGAAAAGGCTTTTGACCGGGTTAACTGGTCTTTTCTACAAGGAACATTAAAAGCCTTTGGTCTGGATGGAAACTTCCTTTTCAATATATTAGCTTTATATACAAATCCCCAAGCTAAAATTTCAGGAATTAATTTGGATTCTAACTATTTTTATATTCGGAATGGTACGAGGCAAGGATGCCCGTTAGCCCCCTTGCTTTATATTTTATCTATCGAACCTTTGGCAGAAATTATCCGACAATCAAACAAAATTAGAGGAATAACAACCGGCCCATTAGACCATAAAATCGCATTATATGCGGATGACATTCTTCTTAGTCTCACGTCACCTGAGACCTCAATCCCAGAACTGATAAAATGTATAAAAGAATATAGTCTATATTCTAATTACAGTCTCAACATACACAAAACACAAATCATCAACTTTAATATGAATACTTCTCAAATACAAAATCTGAAAAATGAGATTCCACATTTTGAAGTATGTCCATATATAAATTATTTAGGAATTAAAATTTATAATAATCTTTCTGACCTAATAGAAAACAATTACAATACTCTCCTAGAGGAATTGAAAACTCAACTATCGATATGGCAAAAATTAGAAATATCATGGTTTGGAAGACTAAATATATTAAAATCTTATGTTATACCCAGAATAATTTATTTGTTTAGATCCATTCCACTTTTAGTTCCTCTAAGAACTTTAAACCAATTTGAAAAACTGTTCCTTTCCTTTGTGTGGTTAAATAAAAAACCAAGAGTATCACGCTCCATCTTAAATAGAAACCTATCACAGTCTGGACTTAAATTTCCTAATTTACGATCTCTATATGAAATTTGCATGTTTGGTCACTTTATAGTCTGGGATTCAAAACGTGACTCTGACCTTCCTTGGCATAAATATGAAAGTTGGAGGTGCGGTAATCAGGACTTATTCCAATATTATTGGCTTAATTCTGAAAACATAAAAGATTTGGATGTTGCTAACCCATTAATAATAAATGTTCTGAACAACATGCTTAAGATTAAAAAAAAATTCATATCCAATGATTCAAGTTCATCCCACACACCTATTGCCTCGTTGAAATTTTTTATTAAAGATATTGATTTCACAACGTGGCATTTACAGGGAATTAATAAAATTGAAGACATGTGGTCTCCTTTAGGTTTAAAATCTTTTTCAGAACTTCAAACCAAATTTTTTCTCCCAAATAAAGAGTTTCTCTCTTATTTAAAAATTGTAAACTTTATTAAAGCTAAGACCTGGCACTTACCAACCATTCTGGATAAATTTTTAGAGAAACATCCTAAACAAAAAATAATTTCTAAAATGGGGACTTTGCTACTATACTCGACTACGATAGATAAACCTATTACTATTCAAAAATGGGAATTGGACTTAGATATCTCATATGCGGCAGAAGTATGGTATTCTGCTTGGAACAGTTTAAGGAAGGCAATTCACTGTATTAATTTACATGAACAGTATTTTAAGTTAATACATAGATGGTATTATGTGCCTACAACCTTACACAAAATCTCTACCACTAACTCCAATACATGCTGGAGGTGTAAACAATCGCCAGGCACAGTAGCTCATATATGGTGGCAATGTGAAAGATTAAAACTATTAAAATCT